>SNQJ01S0063959.1:76768-87316 GCA_010110895.2 Picea sitchensis | reverse complement strand
TGTATTACTGTATATCTATGTTTATGGTTGCATCTCTGATACATTTTTGTTATATTATTGAATATCTGCGATATCTCTGTGCATTTCTTTATTATATATCCAATCTCATTTCATGCCGAAAATAATTCGGATCATATGGTGACCTCATGTAACATAGCATTTAGAAAAAAATGTAAATTGATCACTAACCGTTGTTTGAGTGCTGCTAGTAGTTTGAGGTGGCATGGCCGGATCACATCATACCTTCTGTCGCAGGTGATATACCCCTACATGACACCTGCTAGTTCTTTCCAAGGTTCGTTGAGCGTGCTCAGGTTAAGTCCCTTTCCCTTTTTATCCAATTCCTCTCCAGGGTCTACGAAGGATTCTACAGCTTCTTTGACCATTGTATATCTTCCAGTCCATTGTATTCCTGTGTTAGGAAGGATTGTAACCTCTGCTACTATTTCCTGAGTGACTGGAATTCGTATATCTCGAACCATGGAGGTTTCTCTGTGCAAGTTCTGGAAGAATTCGATCGTGATGTCTGTATCATATCCTTGCAACCAATTGAAGTACTCCGTCCACCCTAGACTATGTGGGATTTCTCTTGCGTGCTCAATTACATGTAGTAATGTTGGTTCCTATCACACACTTTGGCCTCCCATATTTCTGTAAAAAGGACGAGTAACACTCTGTGTTGTAGCTTAACTCAACCAGTCTTTCAAACAACAAAAATATAAAATATAGAACAACATTGTGTATATGTAAAAATGAGAATTTTTTCATATTTACTACACTTATTGAAATCTATTGGTAAATGTGCCGAGCATATTCCCCCCATAAATGGAAAGGTCAACCTCAGTCGTCACATGTACGAGTGTAATAATGGTGGGGAGTTCCTGTGAGGTGTGATTGCTATGCCGTCGTCGCCGCTGGAAAAGACAATCATTAATAATTTTTCAAAAATCACTTTAATGGTATTTATGATAACCATCACTTTGTTTGGGAAATTTGAATTGTCATACCTAAGTTAGAAACCCTTTGAGGAAAAAATATTCCGAAAGATTTTAAATTTTTTCACATGTTTAAAATTTTCCACATAACATAACGTTGTTACTTTCCCTTTTTATTGGATATATCCAGAATGATAGCCTCATTGTTTAGAAAAGGAAATCTAAGAACACACTAAAACTTGGTGTATGTAAGGTAAAATTCGATACCACAGGAAGATCCACTGCTGCCAACAGGCGTCCATAGCCTCGACAGGGTTGCCTCTTAACCCATAGATGAGCTTGTATCCTTAATAAATAGTTTGAATTGTCTTTTTCCAAGAAGACCATTATCCTGGTTTGGTGGCCAGATGATGATAATGCCACTCACTAGATTGTAACCTAAGTGAACAAGTCGGCTCGTGATGAGACCTCTTGTCCTTTGACAAAAAAATGCCAAAGGCCATTGCCCTGGTGTGGTATCCATAGTGGGAATGCCACCTATGTTATTATCTGATGATCGTGGTAGGTTGGATMTTGATGAGACCCCCTATTCCTTATGGAAGAAGTTTATTACTTTGATGAAAAACTTTATTTTGATTTTGAGTTTTTTTTTTTTTTTTAAGCTCTATCAAGGGAGGCTCATCTACTCCTTAAGAGTGAGGGATGGCATAAGAAGTGTAAGAGTGCCAAGTAATAATGTATTTAATATTCGTTATTATGATACGAAAACAAGTATCATTCAAGTATATGTAGATATATAGGGGAAAGAAATGAATTACGATGGTTAATGAATTGTGAACAATTTTTAAGATGATTCAAAGAGATTGATACAAAAATAGTTTACTAAGGTATGTTAAATGATCCACACCAAATGAAAAATTAGAACTAGTGATAATGAAAAGGAATTAGTGAAGGTCATGTCCAAAGGAGTGACTTACATAACAATGGCATGTTTTTGAGAGAGGAACAATAATAAGAAAGAATCGTGAAAGGAACAACAACTGTTCCTTTCGAATGTACAACACGATTGAAAAAGGAACAACAATCATTATAAGGTAACAACAGTGTGACAGAAGGAACACCAATCGTTATTTTGGATGGACGATATTACTTATGAAGGGAACAACAACCGTTCTTTTCAAAGGAACGACAATGGGTTGCAAAGGAATCGACGATCATGCAAAGGTAACAATAGTCGTCGCTTTAAACGGAACAACAATCATTTCGTTTTTAAATGAACATAAACGATGATGTTCAAATCTTTACCCATCTGATTAAAACTCCCACGTACATTTTTGTTTTAGTGAATCTATAGTTGATTAGTCATCAACTAAATTCATTCAATTTCTATGGGTAAGTTTATGCAATAATCGACATATTGGATGGTCCATAAGCATGTTCATTTTCTTGAAGAAAAATAGGGTTTATATTTGCTGAGCAAAGTGAGACAGGAGCAAGGAACATAAAAGAGTGTTAATTATATTCATTATAGTCATATTTTCTTGTTCATATTCTCTCAAGTAGATAAAAAACGAAAAAAAACTAAAAACTCAATCAAATCTGTAAAGAAAGATATATACAATATATACAGTACTCAAAAATCATCATTTATGGAGTTGAGGTTGTTGGGTCACCTTCCCAGCCATCCAAGATCTGAACAGTAGGGTCCTTACTTACTTCTTGATAGAAGGATTCTTTTGAATGCAACTGATGGTAGAGTCGTAGCCGATGTCCATTTATCAGAAAGGGAGATCCAGACCCATCAATGGTAATTAAAGTGACAATGCCATTATCATGAACTTCATTAATTTCATATGGTCCCAGCCACCTTGTCTGTAATTTTCCAGGAAAATCATGAAATCTGGAATCATAGAGAAGTGCCCAGTCACCTTTCTGGAATGATTTCTTATTGATATGTTTGTCATTCCAGTTCGCTCTTTGTTGCTGAATAACATCTGTGTGCTCCAAGGAGGACATGCGTGCTTCATCCAACTCGTTGAGCTATTGTAGGCGTTGTTTATGTGCCTCTGTAAGATCCAGTCCAATTTCCTGGGCCATCCTTAGAGTCTTGATCTCAAACTCGATTGGAAAAATAGATTATTTACCATAGACTAAGTGATAAGGAGAGTATCCAGTGGTGTTATGCCATGTTGTGCGATAAGCCCATAGGGAATTTGGAAGCTCAGTTGCCCAATTTTGTCAGTTTGTCGAGACAGTTTTTGTCAAAGTTGCCTCCAAGACTTTATTGGTGCTTTCTACTTGTCCGTTTTCATGAGGGTGGTATGGAGAAGTAACTTTGTGTTTAATATGATAATTTCTCAGGGTGGTTGTGATTCTATGAGCTGTAAATTGTGACCCCCCATTAGTGATTACTTCCCTGGGTATTCCATAGCATACAAATAATTTGAAAAGAAATTTATTGACTACTTCCTTTGTTGTGTTTGGTAAGGCTTCTGCCTCTACCCATTTGGTCATGTAGTCTGTTGCAACTAGAATATAGGTCTTCTAATTTGACTTCGGATTGAAGGGGCCAACGAAGTCTAGTTCCCATCTCTCGAATTGTTTTGCGACTACTTGTGATTTTAGGGGAATTTCATCAACATGACTTGGTTTACCCATCCGTTGACAACTGCCGCAAGCATGAACATATTTCTTCGCATCTCTGAATATTGAGGGCCAATAATAGCCCATGTGTAAAGTCTTATGTCCAGTCTTGCGATCTGCAAAATGCTCTCCACAGGGCTTGTCATGTCCTTCCTTCAGTATGTTGTATATTTCATCATCTCAAACACATCTACGGACCTGGAGATCAACCCCTGTGTGGAAAAGATATCCATCGATCCAGGTGAATTGTGCACTACGTTGGACAATCAATTTTCTTTCTCTTGATGATAGATGCACTGGTAGTTTCCTGGATGCTAGATAATTTTCCACATCAACATACGAAGGGGGCTTAGTAATGACAACAAACAGATGTTTGTCCGGAAATTGGTCTTCAATCGTTAAGGAATCATCTGTTTTGGGTATGCGGGACAGTAATTCTGCAACAAGATTTTCTCTCCCGGGTTGGTCTTTGATGGTGATGTCAAATTCTTGCAATAGCAATAACCACCGAGTGACCTATCCATAAGTAACATGTTATTAGCTAGATATTTAATGGTAGAATGATCAATATACAAAATAACTGGATAGCCTGTTATATAATAACGAAATTTATTGATGACATGTATAACAACTAAAAATTCTTTTTCTGTTACTATATAATTAGATTCAGTGGGAGTGAGATTCTTGAGGATAAAATAAATAACATAGGGTTTCTTTTCTTCTTCTCGTCCAAGGACAACACCTATGGTGATATCCGATGCATCTGTGGAGATGTGAAATGGTATTTTCTAGTTTGGTCCTCTCAGCACCGGTGCTGTTGAAATCTGCCTTTTGAGTCCTACGAATGCCACATCACACTTGTCAGTCCACCGAAATTCAGCATTACCAGTCAAATCATGTAAAGGTGCAACAGTTCTTGCAAAATTTTCCATAAATATGCGATAATATCCTAAAGCGCCAAGGAAACTACGTACCTCAGTTTGTGTACATGGTGTAGGTAGATTAAGGATTACCTCTATTTTTTCTAGGTCTACCCTGATTCCATCTGCAAAAATATAATGTCCTAGTACCACACCTTCATTCATCATCATATGAAATTTTTCATGACTTAAACATAACCTGGTAGCAATGCACCGTTCGAGTACCTTCTCCAGATAGTCTAGAGCTTGATCAAAGTCATCGCCATAAGGAGTGAAATCATCCATGTAAACTTCAAGCCCTTCACTAATCAGATAAAAAAATATGCTTAGAATGGCCCTCTGAAATGTGGCTAGGGAATTATATAATCCAAAGGAAAATACTCTGTATGCAAAGGTACCCCAGGGGCATGTAAATGTAGTTTTATCTTGATCTTCCAGGGAAATCTGGATCTGATTATAGCCACTAAAACCATCTAGGAAAGAAAAGAATTTATTTCCTACTAAGGTATCGAAGACCTGATCAATGAAAGGTAGGGGGAAGTGGTCTTCCTGGGTGGATTTTTTAAGTTCCCTGTAGTCTACATAGATTCACCATTTCCCATTCTTCTTGGGAATGATCACTAGTGGGGAAACCCACCGACTATCCGAGATATGATATATAAAATCTATGTTCAACAAATTCTGTAATTATTCTTTTTCCAATGTCTCTGAGGTGGGGATTCAATCTTCTTTGGGGCTATTGGATAGGTCAGGGATCTTTCTCAATATAAATATGGTGTGTGCAAAGTTGCGGATCAATACCTTTCATGTCAGAATACTCCCAGGCAAAATCTTGTTGATATTTAGAAAGGATTTGAATCATTTTTTGTTGTTGTTGCTCATCTAAATTGGTGTTGACATTGAGAGACTTCCCTGGTGCAATCTCAATTGATTTGTTGTTATGGACAATGGTATTTAGGATTTCTTGTTCCATCAAATATTTCAGCGAGTCTTCCTGCGCTTTACAATCTAGAACAACTTTGAGCATTTGGAATGTTGGGTTATTTACAATGGTTGGGTTGTTGATGAAACCACTGATCACGTCATCCTCTAATTAGTTCTTGAGTTTGAGAGCTTCTTCCAGCGTGAGAGGGGATCGTAGATCCTTTTGTGGATATCTTGGTGGTGGCAGCTGCAGATTTATGATAGTCGGGCTTGGCTTGGCTGGAGGATATAGGATGAGGTTCTTCATAACACCTCCTCTAGAAATTGTCATATTTCCTGTACGACATCATATGTATGGATCTGTTGTTGTGAGCCATGGTATTCCTAGTATTAATGGATTCCCTTCAATCCTACTTCTTGGGTTGATCATGAGGAAATATCCTGGATATTCCCAAGAGTCGACTGAAACTGCTATATCGTGTAATGTACTGACCGGTTTAACCACTGATCGATTAGCCAATTGTAACATAATTGGGGTAGGTTCGAAGGATTCGAAACCTAGGGTGTTGCAGGTTTCCATGGTCAAGATGTTGATGGCTTCTCCCAAATATACTAATGTATTTGGAAAAGAACAACCCTGGATCTGAACTGTTACTATGGGGTTCCCTAGGTCTGCATATTTGACTGGTTCTTGTCTCCCTAAAATGAGATTAGACAAGTCTCCTGCCACATGAACAGTTGATGATGAATTTTTGACTTTCCTAATAGGCTTCCTTCCACATAATTCATTGATTGTCTTTGCATAAATCGGGATGTCTTGCAGAGCCTACAAGAGTGGGATTTTAACATATAAATTCTTGAGTTCCCCTACAATGTCGAAGTTGAGATACACAACAGGTTTTGTTATCATCAACCTTTCGGGGAATGGGGGAGGACGAGTTACATCCTTATCAGGATCTTGTGGCTCGACTATGTTTCCCCCCTACTTTGTTTCTTTCGTTATGACCACAGTCGAGGGTTTTATTGCTAGTTTTATGTTATTTTCATTCTCCTGCATTTGGGAAGCGTTACTTTCTTTAGGAGAGATTATGCGCCCCGATCTCAACCAAATTTCATTGCACCCTACCGAGTTGATTTCCCCTTCCACATTCTCCATAATATGGACGAGCTGGGTTGGTCTATTATTAGGATTTGGGTGAGGTTGGGCCGGTAATTGAGGGCGTAATTGCGATTGAGGGTTTTGGGGCAGTTGGAGTGGAGCTTGCAAAGTGGTTTGGGTTTGAGGGGCCATCCCCATGGTTTTGATTGGTCATTCCCATGGGGCACTACCAATTCTGGTTCCAATTTGGGTTTTGGGTAGTCGTGTTGGGCCACTGTGAAGGGTAGGGGTTATTGTTTGAGTTTTTCCAGGATGAGGTAGGGTATTATGAGTTAGTCCAGGTTGAATTTGCAGCTAGTTGATTCTGCCAAATGGGGTTTGCAGTCGGTTGGTTTGGCCAAGTGGGATTTGCAGCTGGATATTGTTGGGACTGCCAAGTGGGGTTAGCAAATGGTTGGCCCTGCCATGTGTTTCCATAATTTTGCTACTGATTATACTGTCCATAAAAGAAAGAAGAAGGATCTTGTAGTGTACCTGGAGGCCAGGCCTGCCATTGGCGACACTGAGCTATCAAATATAATGGTTATGTTTCCTCTTTCGCTTCTCTGAAGACAACTTTTAATCCTGGTAGCGATGGGCATTGATCTGTTGCGTGGTCTTTAACACAGATAGAACACACCCGAACCACATCCAACGGACATTCCCTTGGACCATGTTTTCTTCTGCATCTGTGGAAAAATATAGCTAAGTTCTATTCTACTTCCGTTTTCTTCCATTTGGCCTGCAATACATCCAATTGTGTAGTCAGAGTGCTCATAATATCAGTTTTGAAATTTTCTAAGAGATTACCGACTTCTGCTCGGATGACGCCTCTGCTGGTAATATTACTATTTTTGGTGAGGGGAGTCTGCATCCATGACCTGGTCCATGTACTTCCACGTGAGCACCTGATGCACAACTGAACGATGTTATCATAAGTTTCGTGATAGATATCACCCTTCCCCATTAAATTCAATGTTTCTACCCATTCATCTTTCATTCCCTTTATCAAAGTGTCTTTGATCACTTCACCTAGTAATGTACCATAAGGGGATCTTTGCAGATTATATTGGAACCTTTCAACATATTCTTCTAATGCCTCGTTTTGTTTTGCAGTCATTTGAAATATTTCATCTTTTAGATCCCTGGTTCTACAATAATCTTGATATTTTGTCAAGAAGGCATGTTTCATTTGATCCCATGAGTTTATATTTCCACCCCCTAGTCCCATAAACCAACGCAGAGTTTCCCCTTTCAAAGTTGAAGGGAAAAAATTCAGTTTTTGGGGTTCAAAGGTGTAATCATAACCCCTACATAGGACATCAAATTCGAATAAGAATGCATCCGGGTCTTCTGAAATCAATCCATGAAAGGTTGGAAGATTCTGCAGGGGAATTTATTTCATAGGGGCATTGGCAACTGGATCAACTATCGGATATTCCAAAGTGGAGGTCTGGGGTCGTTGTTGATTGTGTTGTGCCATTTGGTCAAAGATATGCCAATAATCTTCAAGAACTTCTTGGCTTGGGTGCTCTTTTGATTGATTACTCGACTCCCTAGGGGATTTGGTTACGCTACCTCTGTTTGGAATTTCAGGTATGACTTCTCCTTTCACAGGATATTCAAGATCAAGTGGTGGTGATGGGTTTTCCTTAACAACCCCACTGGTTTCCCCTTCTCCTTCCTCTAGATTACAAGAATTTCCCTCTTCTAAAGGGCCGAGAGGTGGAAGATCTGTACTTTGAAAACTTTGCTCAGTCCCTCGAGTTTTGCTATGTACCTCGAGTTTTGAGGGATTCGGGTGGAGCCTCTCCTGGGTCTAACCAAAGCTTGAGATTCATCTTTTCGGATGATGTCATCTATGAAAGTGTTTCTCCCAGGGAGCACCGAGCCTTGGGATTTGGTAACTTTTGGTGGGGGTTTTGGTTTTCCAGGTTCTTTCTTTTTAGTCATACACACTTTACATAAAGAAAATTCTAAACACTTATACAATCTCTATATATCACCTGGGGGTAGACGCTGGCATAAGAAATTTACTTATTGCCTGCATAAGTTCTTACCATCCATCTTCAATACCTCATCCTCCAAAGACATAACCTATGTTATCTTTGACACTCTCCCCGACAACGACGCCAAAATGTTGGGCTCTAAATATGTCCTAAAAACAAACTTAGTTTAACATTAATTTATCAACTCGAGGATTCATATTTTATTTCAATAATATCAGCAAAGTCTATGCAGATAGCTCGTAGAGGTTAAAATCGCATAGAAAATCTGTGTTTATCAACAATTAAGTTCCTCACACATTCATTAAACTTGTGAAACTAAGATTTTACTGAAAAATATTGAAATTTGATCTATAACGTACTTAAAAGCATGAATTGAATTGCTAAATTGATCTACTCAAGAACAAGAATTGAATCTATGGAAAAGCTTAATAAATTGATCTATTGACGACTATCTAATCTGCTGGAAAGAAATAACTGAGTACTGTAAATTGAGAAAAGAATAGTGAATGAAAGGAACAACAAATGCTAATTTAGTGGAAAGGAACAACAAATACTAAACTAAGTGAAAGTGACAACAAATGCTAATTTAAGAGAAAAGGAACAACAAATACTAAACTAAGCGAAAGGGACAACACATGCTAATTTAAGCAAAAAGGAACTGCACGTGTGAAAATGAGAGGAACTGTCAAGCGGTAAACTACAACAAAATGGCATCTATCTTTTACAAGCAAACAACATGAAAGTATCAACACACTCACACATTTATCTTAATTACCACAAAAGAGATTTAAACCATAAAACATGAATCAAATTGATACAATTATAGATTGAGACAGTGACTCCTTCAGACTGGGCCCTCAGTCCTCAGAAGTACTGCTGCTAGAAACTCAGTATGCGAAAATGATGAAAATGTTCAAAGCCTTTATTAATTCCATAAATGATCCAACATTTACAAAAGTTGTTTGTGCAGAGAAATTCTGAGTTCTAAATGCTTGGATAAAATTCTTAAATGATCCCATCCAGGATCCACTACCCTTTATATATTAAAAAATATGGGTAAATTAAGCTATCCTGAGGATTGAAAGATCCTCAAGATCGTTATTACTATTTATGAAGTTTACAAAATAGAGAACCAATCTCTCTTGAAACTATTTTGCGCCTAATATCTTTAACCTCCAATAGCTTACATATCTCCAAAATATCTTTCGCTATCATGGGTTTAGTAATATTTACCCATTCCTGTAACAAAATCAAACAATTCCAACCATATTTTAGAATTTATAAAATACAACTCAATAATATTTTTGGAAGACATTTTAATCATTTTCTATTCTATTTAATTCCTAAGTAACAGAAAAACCAATCGAGATTGTATCCTAAATCATGAGAATGAGGGGAATATTTATTCCTTTTCATAACCCAATAATTAGGCTGTAAGCATACACAATTTGTATTAGATGTGTTAATTGTTTCCATTGGTACATGGATGAGTTATGTATGTGCTAGCTACACCTACATGCATTGCGCATGTACACTAGTATTTATGAATGTATTAAATTAATGATGTTGCTTATATGATCTAGATGTATGAATAATGTTATTATTATCCTTGTATTGTGAATTACTATAACTTTGGGACGAAGTTTATTGAAGGGTGGGTGTATGTAACACCCCAAATAGATTAATTAATGATTATAATTAAGTAAGTTAATTCAGGGCATTAATGTATTAAATTTAATTAAATACTCGAAATAATTACTTTAATTAACTCAAGTAAATTATTAAACTAATTAGAATTTATCATAATTTTATTAATAGATTAAATTATTTAAAAATGAATGAATTTATTATTAATTGTATTACGAGTGATGGGAAAGTTTGAAGGGATAAGAGTAGATTGGAATTTATAGGGGTAGGTAGGAATTTATGGGGGATGGGGGAAGGAATTTAGGGGAGAAAAGTTATTAGATGGGAGGATA
>SNQJ01S0063959.1:40729-75005 GCA_010110895.2 Picea sitchensis | reverse complement strand
CTTCTTTAGGGATTCATGCCATTGATCCTTCTCAAGACAAAGGACAGGTTTACATAATTAATGGCCATAGGGGTGATGAAAATAATGTGTAACAATATGAATTGGTTGGTCACTGGGATTTTGGGGTCGGGGGCTAGGAAATCTGATTTCTTGGAGCTAGAGAGCCGGAGAGGCTCTAATCCTAGCTGGCTAGGAGGAAAATGTTCAATTTTCATGTAGTCAGACAATTCAATTAGTGAGAAACATACATCAATAGAAAACAAGAAGCAATAAGGGACACACTTCTTCTTCAAGAGGTATTTCTTTTTCTAATTTACTATTTTACTGCAAATGAAAATTAAAGATATATATCTATATATTGGAAATGTGTTAGGTGACTACAAGGACTGTATAAATTGAGATTTTGATATTTAACTGTTTAATTGCTAGAACATAAACATAATTTAGATGTCATGAAACAAAGTTTCAAAGTCACTTAGATAACAAATTTATTGTTTAAATTATGAAACCGTGGGTAGGGACATTACAATTAAGGATACATTAGGATTAATTGTGGAGGACATATGCTAATTGTTTATTAGTTATTTGATAATACATATGTATTAATAAAAGGATTTTGATTACATGATTACAAAAAATATGAGAATGAATATCAATAATTGTAGAATTTATATAGAACACTAATGTCATAGGATGCATGCACATTATGTAAAATTAAATTTTTTAGGAGGGAAAATATCATATGTCCATGTTATATAATGAATTTATGTCAAATTTTGTTTTGTCCTAAAAAAACATGGTGGTGGTTGAGACTGCATAAACCAATTAATTAAATTCATCATTTCCAAATCATTTGTCATTGTGTTTCATTTTGACAATATTTTTAAATAGTTTACACAGACTCATATTTGATGAAATTGCATGCATTTATATATCTATTTCTATGGATTAAAATATATATTTTTATATAAATATTTTTATTTGATGAATTGCATGTATTTATAGATACATTTTTNAACATCCCAATATAGAAGATATTTGTACCATCACTACTCATAAATATAACAATCATTATAATGTTATCAATAAAATAAATAAGAAAATAACATTTCACAGAAGCAATTTTTCTTTGTAAACATGTTTAATCAACATATTGTATCAACTTGATGGAAATTAAACAATTTACCTTGAAGATGAATTTAACATTATAAGGAATTAATAGTTATAAGTTTTCACAATTAGAATCCAAAGTAAATGATTTCATAAAACTAAAGTTCAACATTATATGGAAACTATAAATTATAAAGAGTGATACATCTTAAATTTAATTTAAAAACAGAGAAATCATCAACATACTTATTATTTATTTTATAGATCAAACAACAACAATGTCAACATGATTTGAAAAAACACAATATACATGTGTATTATACTATTTATAGCGCACCAGTGCGATTGAAAGAACAACAAAGAGGTTGTTATGTAAAAATGCATCGAGAAACATTTTAATTAACAAAGCACGTATGAAAACTTCCATAATTAAAGTTTTGCGGAGGTTGTTCTTTGTGGAGGCAATCACTCTTTGGTTCCTCTCATAATTTAGCGCATGGAATTGATTGTCTACCACTTCCTCAGTGCTCTACTTCACATCTCCTCCTCCATGGGATGCTTGAAATTTTGCAAGATATTGTCCTTGTCATTCATGTAACCATAATATGAATTGAAGTCAATTCACTTGTAAATCACATACCTACACCTCCTCTTCTTCAGGTTGAGGGGGATTATCGAATATGTCTTTGAGGATGGGGAGGAATTTTGTATCCCCGAAGTATCTGTAACCAGGTCCCTTTCCTGTGGCATCCGACACATCAACTTCGTTCCCTTCCAAGTCCGTCATGTTGGCCCCTACTTTAGCATAATTAGGACCGTCAAGCTCTATGATCGGAGCTTCCCAGTGCCACTTTACCTTGTTCAACAATAAATGGCCTTGGTGGATGTATTAATTATAATACTTTGTCAACCTCAAGAATGATTTACACTCCATATTGTATATTTAATAAAATTTAAGAAGCACATTTGGAAAAAAAATTGTTGATCCATAGGCTTTGTCAACATGTCTTATCGCTAAACATTAAGAATTTTCTTGACCTCGACCTGCTCCTCCATGAGATCCTCACCCATGTACTTACTAAGAATTTCATCATGTTTTCTCTTCTCCATAACCATGCACTCAATTTCTTTCTCATCCAGAAGGGGCACATGGGCAATAAACTCTCACTCTCTCTATTGTTTGTTTCCTTTGTGCCGCTCTCCCATTTTTTCTGCCACATCCTCATCTTCCTCGAATAAGACTGGATCAATGGAAACAACCTCACTTCTTTTTATCGTCAAATTGGCCTCCCTCTATATAGACTCTATCCTATGCCACTCTCCCTCAGCTCACTCGCCCGCATCTCCTCCTCTGTGGGTCGCTCAACTTTCTCCAATATATTGTTCTCATCATCCCTATCATCATAATAACTTGTGTCAATTATCTTGTAAATCACATACCTAGACCTCCTCTTCTTAGCCTCAGGGGGTTTATAAAATATCTCTTTGACGTCGGGGAGGAATTTCTCAGCCACAATTGTAAAATTGATTGCTAGAAGATGGCATGTTACAATCTTCCAACAACTAATTGTACAAGTGCGACTGGGAAATTCCTCCTAGGTGTCAAAGAGATATTCAATAATCCCCGTGAGGAGAAGAAGAGGAGTTCTATGTATGTGATATATAAACAAATTTATGCCTATTTTTATGGAAAATTGGATGATGATAATGATATCTTGCAGAAAGTTGAGCATCCTGTGGAAGAGGAGATGCAGTCTAGAGCCCTGAAGGAGTGGTAGAGGATAGATTCTATCTAGAGGTAGACTCTATTGATGATCAAGAGCAGGGAAGTCATTAACATTAATTTGGTCCTATTCGAGGAAGATGATGATGTGACAAAAGAAATGGGATAACAGGACAAGGGAAACCGACAACACAGAGAATGAGAGTTTGTTGCCCATGTTCCCCTTTTGGATGAGAATTTGATTGAGCGCATGCTTGTGGAAAAGAAGAAACATGATGATATTGTTAGTAAGAACACAGGTGGGGATCTCATGAAGGAGAAGGTCAAGGCCAAATAAATGATTAATATTTAATGATAAGGCATGCTGACAAAGCTTATGGATCATCGATTGTTTTTCTAAATGTGCTTCTTAACTTATATTAAATATGAAATATGGATCTTAGGTCATTCTTGAGGCCGACACAATGTTATAATTAAGACATCCACTAGGGTCCTTTCTTGTTGAACATGGAAAAGGGGCACTGGAATCTCCAACCATAGAGCTTGGTAGTCGTAATTATGAAAAAGTAGGGGCCAATATGATGGATTTGGAAGGGAAAAAAGTTGATGTGCCCGATGCCATAGGAAAGGGATTCAGTTATAGATACTTCGGGGATAAGAAATTTCTCCCCATCCTTAAAGAGATATTTGATAATCCCCCTCAAGGTGAAGAAGAGGAGGTGTAGGTATGTGATCTACAAGTGAATTGACCATAGTTCATATTATGGCTATAAGAATGATGAGGATGATATCTTGGAGAAAGTCGAGCAACCCAGAGAGGAGGAGATGTGAAGAAGAGCACCAAGAAAGTGGTAGAGTATAGATTCCATGTGCTAAATTATGAGAGGCACCGAAGAGTGACCTATGTTTTTTCCTCCACAAAGAAAAACCTCCACAAAATTTGACTGCGGAGGTTTGCATATGTAGTTTGTGAATTAAATTGTTTTTATTCTAGTTGTTACTATTGTTACTGCTGCTATTGCGCTCAACATCATTGATGTATCTAATTCACATAAAATCCTTTTTAGGGACACACACACACACACATATATGTGAAATGAATTTAAAATATAAAACACAAACATATACAACTAATTTGTATTTATCAAAAACTAAAATTAGTTTATGTTTGCCAAAAAATTCTAAAAAGTAACTGGTGCTATTAACAAAAACACGTGCACCGTGTTCAGTGCTGCTTATTAGACATAAGGCACTAAACATATATGTGTTAAATACAACACACTGATGCATTATTGCTAGTTGAGCATCGATCTCTATAGTGTTGCATTTTGATATACAACGCACTAGTTAAGGGTTGTCATACAAAATGACCCACGATGTCATTTCACATATGAAGTGTTTAAAGAAGGGAAATTAGTTCTACGGAACACACCGTTGTAGTACACTTTGTTAATGTTAAACCACATGGTGTGCTTGGTTATATTAAACGTACAGACTCTCTATGTTAGTTCGAGCAATGACCGCTTTTAATCGGTACGTTGTCTTTTCTTGATGCATCATTAATTAGAGTGTTTTAAAAAATGAACAAGAATGATAATTTTTAAACTATTTTTCCCAGTACAACTTACCTAACCGCATCGATGTGTTTCGTTTAAATTAACACACCGACACTGCATTGTATCTTTGTATGTGTTGATACTAGTGTGTTTGTATTATAACGCATCGGTAACGGGGCATCCCATAAAATGAACTGATATGGTAAATTGTTATGTATTTTTCTCGTTGTATTGTAGTACACATTGCTGATGCGTTTTGGTTATTTTATGCACCGCGAAGGAAAATTTATGTTTCAAAAACCTAGCGACGCACTCGATTAATATAACACACAAGTGCATTTATCTCAATTGGTTCACTTCCTAGAATATTAGCAGTGGCTACCATAAGACACAACCCGCTGTCAATTTGTGAAAAATCGGCCAAGTGTCATGCTCTTTATAGTACTTGTGTGTTGTTTGGATCCAACCACACTAATAGGTAAAATTGTTGTATATCAACTTACACGGTGTGTTGTATTAATATAAACGCACCAGTTCTACCATTCTATTGGAGAACCGACATTTTGTTTAACAATGCATTATTTTTTCGAGAGCATCGATTACCAGGCATCCACTGAAATGACACAACACAACGGTGCGTTGGGTTAACATAAGCGCACCATCAACCCATTTTTTATGAAATGTGTTAATAACAATGTGATTTCACTAACATACAATACCAGTGTGCTATAGTTTCCATAGCAACAAATTGATGTTTAGTGGTGTGTTGTATAGTATAATTTACTATACAGTGTGGTTTATGTCAGTATGGGAACCACTTCATTATATTGATTCATTGCAAATTAAGCAGTGCAATTTGTTACTAGGAACGCACCAGTACGACTATTTTATTGAAGCACCGTTGTTTTGTTTAAAAGGGTGTTGTGAATAATAGAGCACCACACACGGGGCGTCAAAGGAAACTCCCCGTAATTTCAAATTGGTCAATATATGTTCTGGCGTTGAGTTGTTAATTGCATTAGTGCATTTTTTTAAACAGGTTGCATCTCTGAGTTATATTTCTTGTGTCATTTTTTAACAATGTGCTTGGTTAAATGGAACACATTGGTTCTTTAGAGTTTGAAAAGAACTAACAAATTATTTACTGGGCGTTGTCCTTTATAACACATCGGATTCAGGTCATTTAAGTGGAAGCACTACTTAAGGTAAAGCTTGGACACACCGACGATGATGCTTACTGTGAATTTAGCATAGGACACACCACGTTGGGGAGAGTGAATTGAAACAATGCACCACATGGAGACAGAAAAAAGTTTTGAAAAAAATCCCAAATTTCAAGCTAAATTCAAATTTTAAACTCATGAAAATGGAAATGGGAAGGTAATAAGAACATTACCTAGATTCATATGTCCTGAGGAGGCATGGTTCCACCATTGAGAGGAAATGAAAATTCATGGTAA
Organism: Picea sitchensis; assembly: GCA_010110895.2. Lineage (NCBI taxonomy): Eukaryota > Viridiplantae > Streptophyta > Pinopsida > Pinales > Pinaceae > Picea > Picea sitchensis. The sequence goes on along the minus strand of SNQJ01S0063959.1, from coordinate 69,156 downwards.
TTTCCAAAAAATGGAAATGTGTGGAATATTAACTGGTGGAGCTATCTAAATCACTAAGAATCACAAAAAACAATGCACCTGTGAGAATAGAGTAAGCATCGGTGCTTGTTTGAGAGATTGGAAGAACTGGATGAGGTGTCACAATGAAAATCGGTTTGGTAATTTCTTTTTATTTACCCTTACCATGGTGTGCCATCTTACATTGTGTACGTACTGGTATGTAAAATTCAATGGTACCGGTGCACTTTGATCGGTGCTTGTTATTTTTTATAACTTATGACGGTGTGTTTGAAAATCTACGAGTGGATGCATTATGTTTTATTTGAGTACCGGGGTGGATGTACCGTATATGCACACCAACAAAATTTGTTCCCAAAAAACTTCTGACCGCTTGCATCCGCTAATAAGCTCCACTATGAACAATGATGGTGTGTTTGATCATTTTATCACTGGTACAATATTTTTAGATGCTCATCGGGGCATATAGTCCTAAAAGGAGAACTAAAAAAAAAACCTCCAACCACCCACCTCCACTAACAACCTGTGCTATAAACAAATAAGGGATAATTTTTTTGGGGAGGTTTTGTAAAAACCTCCACAAGAAGGTGTTCTCCTTGTAGTGGATGGAGTAGAAAAGAGAAATCTAGGCAGAAGCAGGGCAAAAGGATGGCTAAAACCAATAGATGAGTCCATATAGTGAGCTTCAAGTTAGGGATTAGTTCAACCACAAACAACCAAGCATTACTCATTAAAGCACACACCTTGATTAATCATGCCAATTGAGCGAGGAATGAAAAACATTGAGGTTTTTGGTGACTTCAAGCTAGTGATCGAATGGATGAAAAGTAAGGCCTAGATTCTTAACATTCACCACCAAGTAAGAGTCATAGGCATATGGAATTGGCCAATAATTTTTAAAGAATTTCATTTACTCATGTATCTTTAGAGAGAATAACCAATTGGTATACCAATTGGATAAAGAGGAAATAAAATTGCTAGAAGGCACTATAATTGTGGGAGAAGAAGGATCTGGTTCCTCCTTCACAATATTTTGAGGTCATATTTGTTCAGAAGTTTCAACCACCTTGATCAGGTGGAGGAATGATTAGCATAGTCTGACTATTTGGAGAGGAACTTCCAACACCATGGTATTTTTAGGCCTAGTGCGATATTATGGAGAACTAACCTTTCAACTCAATTTACTACCCCATTTTTAGTTTTAATTTTGATATCTATGTATTGAACCTTGAAGGAAACAACTTCATACTCATGATGATTAAGTCAATAGCTATAATATCAGGCTATCGAAATGTACTTTGAAATCAATAAAATGTGTATAATTTGTGTCTTCTTTTCAATGTGTGTGTGTGTGTGTTGTCAATTGGGCTTAGCTTGGGTGGTTAGGAGGAATGATTGTTATCCTCCCCACCTATGATTGATTCTCACAAGTGACATGATGAGATCTTAATGAGTGTATTATTGTAATGGCTTTGAGCCTTGTTGTTGACCAACCTTATGCCTTTATTATTCTAGGATTTACCCTAGGTATCATCCTTGAAATGAGGGGACGTACATACTGGTTTTCCCTAGGATTTGTAACTCATAATAAAATTTCTATGTGTGTGTGTTAACTCAATCTATTATTTTTTATGTTTTTTCTTCATATTGTATATAATATTACATTTCAGTTACAAGAAATAGTTTTTGGCTACAATTTATGAAGTTTTTTAATTTTGTAATTATCAATGGGGTGATAATTTGTCTTCTTCACTCGTTGAGATTCCATAACAATCATGGTTGTGTGCACACATGTAGGTCATTGAAATGTGCATGAAGAGAGATGGAATTTGACACATGTAGTGTTTGGAATTATGCGACCGTGTTGTTGTCTTCTACCCCTTTAACCAAGTGGTAAGAGGAGCTAGGGACAAAGGTGCCTTGATTGGAGGAAGTTGGTGTGGGTTGTAGGAACCTTATGGCATGTGTGAGGTTGTGAATTGAATACTTGTAATTTTTCTTAGATCATGAGCTACCAAGAAATATAGCCTCCAACCTACATAGCATGAATCTCTTTAATAAATTAGACAACCTCCACAATATAATGCTTCGTAGCCATGAAATGAAAATGCCTATCATTTCTAGTATATTATTACAATTCCATTTGTATCATCACTTGTAATTTAGTTTAAAGGATATTAGTTGAGCCCTAAGCACAATTATTTATAACAAATGTGGTTAGAAAATGTGATTTTAATGCTAATTGGAGAAATTATTATTTTTTCTAGAGTTTGTTATTGGTTTTTCCAATGAGTATTTCAAGTTATCTATGTAGATATGTAGTTTCTATTATTGTGGAGTTTTTTGAATCTTAGTTGGATATGAGAGATTCTCTCCAGCAAGATTTTCTCTTACATTATAATATAGAGTCAAGTTATATTGGCTTGGACTATTGATTTGATAGTGTGTCTATCTTTAGTCAAATACCTCTATGTATAAATTCAGTTGGAGCTCAGTGGAACAAACACATTTTTTTGGTGTGTGTTATGATTGTGTTTTTGTGAGCTTCATTGTTGTGTTTCTTGATCAATATTTTTGCAATAAATTTATTATAGTAGTGTAACTAGTTTAAGATTCGATCCTTAAAAGGATTGGGGAATAAAATACAAAAGATAAACTATGTTTGTATTGGATTCTTATCATGGTATTAGAGCCAATCCTTTGAAGAAAAAAAACAACCAACAAAACAAAACAAAATCATGAGCACTGAATCACTATGTTTGTCAAATGATACAATTATGTGTGATGCCAAGTACAACATCGAAGTTGTGAAGCCATGGTAGTAGAGTGTACAACGTGTCAGCTACTAAACAATGTCATCCTTTGGTAAAGGCTAATAAAATGTTTATTTTCTACCCAATGTGTTGTTCTGCGTGGAAGCAAAACAAAATTTCCCACTTGAATGAATAATTTTTGTTGTTTGCAACCTCTTCTTGGCATCATTTCATTGAATTCCACTGGAAGTAATATCATTGGATTCAATTTCCAAGTATATCTTATTATGTCATGTTAATATTAGCTGGTGTTAGGTGTATTTTTCACTATGTAAAGTTATTTTTTTTTAACTATTGTACACTTTCCTGGTATATTCACTAGCGGATGTTGGTTTGATGGTACATTAAAGGAAGAACATAACTCTTTCTTGTTGTATTGGTTATGGCAATTTGCACAATTAGTATGGTGGCCAATGGCACATGTGTTTTGTTGTCTAATGGAAATGTGATGTCTTATGTCTAGATCGATGGCCTATTGAGGTTGGGAAATATATTTTTCTCAAATATAATCATTTTATATTGTGGAATGGATGTGTATAGTGAGGAAAGTAAGATGGATTCACTTTTCATGCTTTGAATTTGAGATTTTCGTATGTTTATTTTTTATTGATCTATAAACTACCGTGGACATTCCACTGGAGCAACTCTTCATAATAGATCTTATAATATTTTGAAATATTAGATTATGCAGACTAATTTTTATTATATTCCAGATTAATAATTACTAGCTTTGCTTGAATTTATGAAAACAACTAAATACAAAAATGAAATAATTGGAAAACATATACGCACCATCCACACAATTGAACACAATATGAGGAAACTCAACATGGGAGAAAAACCTAACTACAAGGTGAGGCCTATGCTCTGCTCTCTTTTCTTCATTTATGGAAAGCAAGTACAAAGAAAGAGACACTCACTATGGAGTTTCCTTTAACATTGTGGCTTGAATGGCTACTACAAAACATCCTACCTCTTCTATTATGCTTTCAAAGTAGCACTCCTTGGATGTTCTACTCAACTATGGAACAAGAAAAATACAAAATAATGGAACCCTTTATCCTCTTAGTGGCCCAATATTTAACATATCTTGATAGTCATCCCGGTTTAAAGTTTTCACTTCCTCAACCCTCAATTAGTGATCAGGTTTTGACCTTCTAGAATATTCTTGAAAGTCCACATGTGGCTAGCCTAATTTTTGTGATTAATGGGGGTTGATGTGGCATCCACTCATACGATGGTGGTCAACAAGGTAGGTCAACTTGCGGGACGCATAACTTTTGCATACGAGCTCCAATTGAGGCATTTTACACACCATTGGAAAGGTCTTGGAGTGTAGAAAATTGTCGAGGGTGTGGGAATAAGTTTCAAACAGTGTAACAACAAAAAATGTTATTTAATGCATCAAAATGGATTTGGAAGGTTTCAGACCCCAATCTTTGAAACTGGGACCTACCACTAAAATGGCCCTACAAGTAGATTCCTCTAGTTTTTTCCACCTAAAAAGGTACCAAGATAGATGAAAAATTGTATGACGATCCAATATGCATCATAACTCCCCATTTAGGGAGGATTTTTTTCCCCAAAATATTTACTGAATGAGTGATGAAATTTTTCCTCAACCTTTGCCCCGGAGTACCAGTTTTTTTTTCCTGGATGTTGTCCTTTCAACACAATCTTCCAAAGGTCAAGATGTTGTTGTCTTGTAGTTTTGGACTTCCTTTGAAAAACTATGTCTTTTCCCAACTCTGACTGATCATTTGGTGCTAAGTCCTATATGGTAGGTAGTAATTGGTCCACCTCCTTATCCAACATAGAAGGCTCATAGAGTTTCAAATTATTCACATTCACTACTGAGTAAATGCACATGTATGGGGGTAGACTGAGTGTGTAGGTGTTATCTCCCACCTTCTCCACTACCTCAAAAGGAACATACTGTAGATCCTTAATCTTCTTATGAGGACCCTATGATATTTACTTGTTTATATGTAACCATACTCTATCTCCCACTTTAAATGACTTCTTGATTTTGTGTTGATCATTTATAACCTTATACTTTTACTATGACTTCTTTAGTGTCTCCTATACTTCAAAATAGATCTATATAATATTTTTAACAAATTTCTCTTCTTTCAACAATTCTCTTGTGGTGTCTTCCCTCACTCCTCCTTGTTGCCCCTAAATAAAATATAAGGGAGAAGGTGGAAAATATCCAAAACAAGTTTCAAAAGGGGACTTACTAGTATAAGTATGGACTACTCTATTATAAGAATGTTGAATGTAGATCATATTTTCTTCCTGGGTATTTGGATTCTTTTGATTGTAACCTGTCAAAAGTTATACCATTTTCATGTTGACTACTTTTGTCTACCCATATGTTGGTGGATGGAATGTTGTAGATCTCTTCAACTTTGTGTCCATATTCTCCCAAAGTGTAGTCCAAAAGGAATTGAGAAATATGGTATCCATGTTTGAGATGATTCTCCTTGGTATCCTAAAGTGCACCCAGACATGTTCAAAGAAAATGTTTTTTTATTCTTGTCCTTTGATGGTCTTTTTACAAGGAATACAAATGCACATGTTTTTGAACCTTTCAAATACCATAAAAACATAGTCACGAACCTTCCTGGTTGTTGGTAAATCTCCCAAAAAATCCATGGAAATGCTTTCCCAATGTCAAGTAGGTATAGGTAAGGTATGGTATAGACCTTTTTTTCTATTACTAGGCTTGTTGGTACAACAAAGTATGCATCCTCTAATATACCATGATACATATTCTTGCATTATGGGCTAGTACATATACCTTTATAATTTGCCAACTATCTTCCCAACACCAAAATGTCCTACAAGCTTGTAGGTGCGAGCCTCTCTGATAAGTTTCAATATTCACCTCTAGGAACATGTGGTTTCTCTAGCTTGTAGAGTAACCCATTCTGGATATAATAGTCATCCTTATTGTCACCTTATTCTACATGAATTTGACCCTATAGCTACTGAAACACCTCCTTGAAGTCCTCATCTTCTATGCATTCCTCTTTGTATGCATTATGGGTAAAAGGATCCATGTGCATAAGAGTTACCAAAGTTGTAATATTGGATGTGGGTGGCCTTAAAGACATGTTCATCGACTTATTAGTGCTTCCCTTCTTATATTTTATGGCTATATGAAATCATTGCAAAACCCCCATCCACTTGTAATATCTAGTTTGTTGAAGCCTACTTTGGGCCTGCAAATACTATAGTGGTTGGTGATATATGTGGATAGAAGTTTCCTTTCCCATCATATAGAACTTCCACTTCTTAATAGTTTGAACCATGGAATAGAGTTCCTTATCATATGTAGGGTAGTTCAAAACTCGCCCATGAAACATCTCGTAACGATAACATATTGGCTTACCTCCTTGCATCAAAACTTATCCCATAATATACTCACTTCCATCTATATCCACTTCGAAGGGAGTCTGTAAGTCAAGAAATGAGAGAAATGGTGCTTGACTAATATTTTGTTTTAGCTCATTAAAAGATTTTTGTTGATTATTTCCCATTGGAAACTATTACTGCTTGTTGTTATGGCATGGAGTGGTGTGAATACTGTTGAAAACTATGATATGAACTTTCGTGGGTAATGTGTTGCCCCCAAAAATCCCCTAACTTCAGTGACATTATTAGGAACTGGCCATTTTATGATTCCCTCCATCTTTGCAGGATCTATCTTAAGCTCCCCTCCATCGATCACATACCCCAAGTACACAAAATACTGTTGAGAAAAATCACATCTCTTAATATTAGCAAGTAGCTGGTGCATTTTTAGAGTCTCTAATACCTACATGAAATGTGATATGTGCTCCTACTAGGTAAATCTATAAAACAATATGTCATCCAAATACACCATAACAAATGAATCTAAATATTGGTGCAACATATTATTCATCAGTCTCATATATGTAGCTGGTGCATTACATAAACCAAATGGCATGACCAACCATTCATAAAAACCTTAACTTGTCTTGAAGGTAGTATTCCAAGTGTCTTCTTCTTTGACACATACCTGGTGATATCTTGATTTGAGATCCAACTTGGTGAAGTGCTTGGCATGTTTCAACTAGTCTAAAAAATCATTGATCCTAGGTATAGGGTACTTATTCCTCAATGTAATCTTGTTCAATACTCTTTAGTCGATACACATTCTCCAAGTCCCATCCTTCTTAGCTACAATGATGATAGGTGACCCACAAGGTGAGGTTTTTGGTCAAACTACTCCCTTCTCTAGTAGTTGTTGCAACTGTTTATTCACTTCATCTACTTCCAAAATAGATAGTCTATACAACCCAATATTTATTAATGGGGAGTTAGGAAACAAATGTATTGTGTGCTCCACTTCCCTCTTAGGTGGCAGTCCTTTAGGCTCTTGGAACACTCCTATGTATGCCCGCAAATAACAATTCCTACAACTGTGTTTATACTTTTTAGTACATCCCTCTAGGAATTCTTTTACTCCGCGTGGATTCATCTGCACAGTTGATTCTCTCATAAGAAAAGAAAAAATACTTCTTACTTGAACAATCAAATTTTTGGCTTGGTTGACACTTACTGTTAGGTTACTCTATTTACCTTTGTGTGCATTGATAATGAAAGACTTATCATCCTTAATTGGAACCAATACTAGTTTTCTTTCCACATGAATATCCCACATCCCTCATATACATGTAGGGGCCTCCAATCACTACACTACACATGTCAACGAGTACTACATCTAACTCCAATTCATCAAAGAAATCCACAATTGTACTACATCTAACTCCAATTCATCAAAGAAATCCACAATTACAAAAAAAATCATCTTAAACTGTTTCATGACCTTGATATTTGCATCCTTTTTTACCCTCCCCAATGGATATGGGCTAGGATGATCATGAACCTCCAACCCAAGCTTGTTGACCATATCAGTTTCTATGACATTGGAATGTGAACCAGAATCGAATAGAGCATCTACCTTGTTCTTCTTGACCCGAATATTGATATGGAAGAGTTTCATCATCTTCTTCTCTTCCTTCTGATGAAGGCTACTTAGATTCACCTCTTTCTACACTGAAGTGCAGACAATATTCTCATCCATATATGAGATTCTCTCTACCTGATTTCTTGAATCCGTGGATATAAGCTTCTTCTTCTTGGAATCCTTCTTACATTTCTTACGGTTCAACTCCGTATGTAGTTTCCAACACTTTTCCTTAGTGTGACCATTGATATTGCAATGATTACAGTGGTTACTTGGATCATTGCACTGATTTGTAGTGGCTATCATCTTCTTGTATTTCACTTTCCACTTCTTCTTCCCCTCCATAGAAGAATCTTAGTGATCTTTTTCCTTGGAACCACTTGGTTATCCTTTCTTATGACCTATGTTTTCTACATATTGTGCTTGTACATAGGGCTCATCAAATATCTTGGGCTTTAATATAATCACTTTCTTTTGCAAATGACGGTGTAGACCCCCTAGATACTTAAGGAGTACATCTAGCTTCTCGGTAGAGATACCCAACATGATATCCATCTTTCTAAATTTGGTGGCGTACTCCTGCACACTCTGCCCTTCTATTTTCTTGAAGAAATGCCAACGAATCCATTAGTCCTCCACATACCCAATAGGGTAGAATTGGGACCTAATGAGGGTTTTGAAATATTCCCACTTAGTTACTAGAAGATCACCCTCCATCCTTAGTGTCTATGTGTGGATTTCCCACTAGGTTAATGCATGACTCTCTAATTTCAGTCAAGCAAAAAAAATATTTTGTTCCTCATCTACATTGTGAACACTAAAATAGACCTCTAATTATCACAACTAATGATTCAAATTTAATGCATTGATCTCACCTTGGTACATCTTGATGTTCAATTTCGCTTCCATTTTAAATAAATAGTGTAAAGGGGTAATGGAACTAGAACTTGGCTACTCTTTCTCAAGATCTTTCCTCAACTCCTTTTCTAGGTATTCATTTTTTCCAAGTTTCCCCTCTGATCCTATCTCTGAGTTAGATCCTCCAGCCTCCCTGAATATTCCAAGCTTAGTTTCTAGAGTCATCATGAGGAGGGCCATATTGTGAGAGATATCAACAAATTTCACCTTGCAAATATCTCTTTTGTTGGATCTTGAGGGTTTTTGTGAACAAACTCATCCTCCATGGATAGGGTTTTGTGACTTTTTTTTTAAGATAATTCCTAAATCCCTCAACTTTCCATAGATATCCTAAAGAAACCTACTTCGATACCAATATGATCTATAAATTGTCGTGGATATTCCATGGGAACAACTCGTCACAACAAATCCAATGGGGTCCTTTGAGGCGCTCCTTCTACAAATGCAAACATACTTGATCTCCCAGCTAAAACTTGTGTGGTACCTGATGATGATCATGGCGCTTCTTGTACTTGGTGTTGGATTTATGCAAAATGTCATGAACTTTTTATTGAATGTGCTAGATTCTCTCAACACATTTGTCTACTAGATCAACCTCAGTTTGAGAATGGGAGGACTCTTCCTGTATAGCTACAATGGCCAGAGCTACATCAATGGCGGCCAATGCCTAAAACCCCAAGCACACCTAAAAAGGGTTGTGGCCAATAGAGTTGTGGAGGGATTTGTTGTAGCTATGTTGAACATAAGGAAGGATCTCATCCCATGTGCATGGATGTTTGGAATTGTACATCCTCAAGATATGGAAAATCATCCTATTGACCACCTCTATTTTTCCATCAGTCTATGAGTGGAAGGAAATCGATTTGGTTAACTTGGTGTCCATCATTGAACATAGGTTGGACCAAAATGTACTCAGGAACCTACTATATCGATCTGAAATAATGGTCTGTGGGAGCCCAAAATGAACCCAAATACATTCAAAGAAGATCTTAGTGGTGGCCTCAACTTTGATGCTCTTCTTCTAGGGTGCCAAAACTACCATATTAGAGAATCAATCAATGTGCACGAAGACATAGTCATTCCCATGCTTGGTTGTAGGAAAACTAGACATGTAATCCATGGAGTTGGATTCCCAAGGCTTATCAAGAGTATGAAGAGGGGTGTGTTAGAACATATCCTTATATGGGGGAATGTTTTCCTTGGATTTGGCCTCTAGACGACAAAAGGAGAGGCTGTCATGTATTCTAGGTGCCAAGTGGGCTTACGCCTATCCAGATCTCGATGAAGCAGTTATGAAATCCAGGGAGGTGGTTATAGCATCATCTCCCCCATGAATGGAAAGTCAGAGCAGTCTGACCGTGAAGGCGATCTGTCATCTCAGATAGTCATAGATTGCGTCTAACAGCAAGCTGCATGAGCAGTCTGACCGAGGATACTCAAAGGGACTAGCAGAGTCTAGATCACATTTGATAGAAGAAGGTGTGTGCAGAGGAGACTGCGGGTGCAGTCTGACTGAGAAGACACAACGCCATGGAAGCTCGAGCATGCCTCTACTATTGTTTACGAATTTTTTGAGTATATGTATGGGGTTCTGTTATTTTGGTAAGGGTATTTGGTTGAGAAGAGATTCCATTTGTAATGTTTATTCTGCCAGAGTTTTTTTTCTGGTTATGTAATCGATTTGAGACTTTCATGTTAATAGAAGTCAGTTTCCTGTTCCTTTCGTTTTGTCAGTAAAAATGGTTTGAAACACTCGGGTATGGAGGATCCAACTGAGGATTGTTATGTGGTTATAATGGAGGTTTAATTATAGTTGCATCGTAATCGGTTTCACTCATTTCTCTGTGTTGTATTTTCCCTCTTACACTGGATATCTCGAGCATGGAGGATCCAATCGAGTTGTTGCAGTCGCAGGATGATGGAGGTTTGATCATCCTGTTGTTGTAACTGTGTTGCTTGCAACATATTTCAATGTCTAGAGATTGAGCTCAAGACTACTCTTGAGTTCGAGTTTTTCATCTCTGAGCTATTGGAAGGTCGGATTCCCATAGCAGTCTCGTTCACCTTTCTCACAAAGTCTTCCCTCTGCTCTCTCTTTAACTCATTTCCTAACTGAATTTAATGTGGCCCTCACGTCCCTTTACATTTCCTGTCCAGTCATGTGCTGAACATCATTCATATTTTGAGTTTTTTCCATTGACCTTCATCCATACAAACCAATATCCACCATATAACTCTGATGGGTATCGAGCCTACCTTTTCTGTAATCTGAAGGTGACTTCCGGTGCTAACATTTCTGGCGCCATTTCCAGGGAACAAATTGAAGACTTTTCCCTAGGATAGAACGACAAAGAGCTTCTGATTCTAAAGGTGCATTAGATATCAGAGCCATTGAATATTGTGCTTTCACTTGGAGAGTCCAGTACATCGACTCCACTATTTCAGTTGTGGCTGCATCTAGCACACCCGAAGCTAACCCAAATAATTTTTCTCGAGAAGGATGTTAGTAGTTGCTTTCTCAGCTTGAAAGTTCCCTGGGAGATTGACAACGATCATATATGGTCTTTGATGGTGACCAAAGACCAGACACATTCAAAATGCATATCATTCACCTGACGACTCCATGATTAAAGAATTGATTGGTGACTCCACTGGTTCGAAATGGAAAGAATATTGGCTCAGAGGTTTGCTCCTTTTAATTTCTCCTCGGTTCCTGGTTTTCCTAATGTTGTTCCTACTATGGATGAATGGGGTGATTTTTTTCCCATATTTAGAGAGCGTAAAGAGGACAACCCTATAGAGCATATCTGTGAGTTTCATGAACTCATGCATCAATGGAAGATACATCATGAGGATGTATTATTAAATATGTTCATGTTCTTGTTAGCAGGAGATGCTTGTGAATGGTATTACTCCTTACCCCCTGCTAGAATCTCCTCCCTGGGATATTTTCATGCAGCTTTCAATAGGCGCTGTCCAAATTTTTATTCTTCTAAGTTAATTTGTCATAATTTTTGTGAAGAATATAAATACTGTGTTCAAGGTATTACTATTTCGAATGAAATATGTGAGAATGAAAGTTGTGAGGATGAGGGGTATACCTCGGAGGAGTTGATAAATCTAGTAAAATTACTTTCTGCAAGAACGGAAAAATTGGAGGCAGATCRTGCTTGTTKCTCTTATGAAGGAGATGCAGAGGATATTCCGGTCCTTGAAATGGATGTTTTTGGCAGCCTTKCTTATGACGAAGAAGTGATTTAAAATACTGAACAAGAGAAGCCAACTTTTGATGGATATCCCAATGAAGATGACAAAGAGAAGAGATTTCCCATGGTTCCTGTGTATGATGATTATGACTCTGATCCTTGGGAGAGCCATGAAGAAGAAGAGGAAGATCCAGAGGGATAGTTTATCTCCTGTCCAGAGCCTATCCATGACAAACCATCACCCAGGACCAGTCAACCGGCATCGACGGCTCACCCACCCATGCTTACTAGAGATATTCAACCCTGTGTGAGAAGTTTTGGAGTAGATTGGGCTGTCTGTTACAATTTTTCTAGATTTTTCCACTCATTCTATGAGCCCGTCAACAAGTACATGGAGTGGAATTTCCTTCATATCTTGGAGCCTCCCAACTTTATCTCAACTTCAACATTTGGAGAGAAGATGAAGGATGTAACCGTTCTGCTGTCATGGTTGCATTATCTTCTATTGATCACTGACAGAGTAAAATAGCTTCCAGTCAGGAAGTTACTTGAATGGCTATGGTGGAAATTCGCTTTCACCTAGAACCATGTAAAAATAAATTAGTTTAGGACTATACATAAATAAGCTCCTGTGGAGCCCATGTGTTTTTATTTTCGTTTTTTACTTATCGGTCTGTATTCCTCACCAGGGTGTTTTGATCTTGACTCCATAGCCCAATGCAGAAGGTGACTAGAACTACTAAAGATATTAGAGCCTCGTAGGGAGGAATCTATCCCCCATGGAGCCTAATGTTAGCACACATCCTTGTAGGGGGGAATGTTTTCCTTGGATTTGGCCTCTAGACGACAAAAGGAGAGGCCACCATGTCTTCCAAGTGCCAAGTGGGCTTGCACCTATCCAGATCCCGATGAAGTAGTTATGAAATATGGGGAGGTGGTTGAAGAATCATATCCCCCATGAGTGGAAAGTCAGAGTGGTCTGACCATGAAGGGAGTCTGTCAGCCCAGACAGTCCGAGATTGCATCTGACAACAAGCTACATGAGCAGTCTGGCCGAGGAGACTCAGAGGGACTGGTAGAGCCTAGATCATGCCACACAAAAGAAGGTGTGTACAAAGGATACTGCAGGTGTAGTTTGACTAAGAATATGCAACACCATGGAAGCTCGAGCATGCCTCTGTTGTTTTTTACAAATTTTTTGAGTATATGTATGGAGTTCTATTATTTTGGTAAGGGTCTTTGGTTGAGCAAAGATCCCATCTGTAGTGTTTATTATTCCAAAGTTGTTCTCTAGTTATGTAATCAATTTGAGACTTTCATGTTAATAGAAGTCAGTTTCATGTTCCTTTCGTTTTGTCTGTAAAAATGGTTTGAAACACTCGGGTATGGAGGATCCAGCCGAGGATTGTTATGTGGTTCCAATGGAGGTTTAATTATAGCTGCATCATAATCAGTTTCACTTATTTACCTATGTTGGCTTTTCCCTCTTACACTGGATATCTCGGGCATGAAGGATCCAATCAAGCTGTTTCATTTGTAGGATGATGGAGATTTGATCATCCTGTTGCTATAACTGTGTTGCTTGCAACATATTTCAGTGTCTAGAGCTTGAGCTCAAGAATGCTCTTGAGTTCAAGTTTTTCATCTCCGAGCTACTAGAAGGACGGATTCCCATAGCAGTCTCATTCACCTTTATCACTAATTCTTCCCTCTACTCTCGCTTTAAATCAATTTCCTGACTGAAGTTAATGTGGCCCTCATATCCCTGTGCATTTTCTGTCCAGTCCTGTGTTGAACATCATTCATATTTTGAGTTTTGTCCATTGAACTTCATCCATACAAACCAACATCCACCATATAACTTTGATGGGTATTGGGCTTGCATTTTCTGCAATCTGAAGGTGACTTCCAGTGCTAACAGGGTGTATAGCCCCTATTTCTTGATGGAGGTTTGGAAATGGTGCGGGCAGTGCAAGATTTGATGTACTTATAGACATCTTGTCGAAGATTTGCCTAATAAAAATTATTTTGTATTACTGCCACTGTTTTTTCCACACCAAAGTGTCTTGCCTCCCAACTATAATAAGCTTCCCAAATAATATTTTCACATTCACTATAAGGAACATAGAGATGGATTGGATGGCATAACATTTAATCCTAGAGATGAAATTCCAGAACTGGTTTTCCTGCGTTCAATGTATGATATGGAGCAACAAAGTCAGAGTCACTATTGTATAATTGTGGCCACCTGGATGTCTCATGCCCACAGGAGTTAAGAACTATGGTTAGTTCCACAGCTGGGGGTCCATTGAGGTATTCTGCAACATAGTTTGTCCTACCCTTCTTGTATTTGATTTTCAAGTGGAATTGTTGCAGGTACATCGACCACTTTTGATGGCGGTCATTCTATAACTTTTCATGTGTCTGCATGAATTGTAGATACTTGTGATCATTTTGGATGATCATTTCCTTCCCTATAATGTAATTCTTCCACTGTCAACACACCTTCACAATAGAGTACATATCTTTTTCATAGGTGGGGTATCTTCGGACAACACCAGATAGTGTTTCACTGTGATAGGCCATTGGACGCCCATGCTGAGTGAGGATTGCACTGATAGCATGATTTGAAGCATTTGTATCTATATGAAATGGCTATTGTAGGTCTGGAAGAATAAGGACAGGTGATGAAGAGGTGGAATTTTAAATCCTCGAATGCTTTCTATTGGGATGTGACCCAAACAAATTTGGACTTCACTCCACCCTTGTTCACCTAGATTAGGGCCCAAGTGATATGAGAGAACCCCAACACAAGCCTGCGATACAAGTTGGAGAGGCCCGAGAAGATATGAAGCTCGATCAGTGTCTTTGGGGCCGACCAATTGTGGATGACTTGGATCTTGGTCAGATCCACATGCATGCCCTTCTCATCCACGATGTATCCCAAATATTGGATTTTATGCATGACTAAGGAACATTTCTCCAAATTGGAATATAACTTGTGTTGTCACAGGGTTCCCAATACCTATTGATTGTGATTCAAATGTTCCTCCCATGTTTTTATAAAGATGAGGATGTCATCCAGATATACAACCATAAAAGAGTT
The DNA here is from genome assembly GCA_010110895.2 of Picea sitchensis. Classification (NCBI taxonomy): domain Eukaryota; kingdom Viridiplantae; phylum Streptophyta; class Pinopsida; order Pinales; family Pinaceae; genus Picea; species Picea sitchensis. The sequence continues at coordinate 54,096 of SNQJ01S0063959.1, read as the reverse complement.
TGTGAATGGCTACAATATATCATCCATCATATGCATGAATTTGACCTGAGCATTAGTCAAGATGAAAGGAATCACCAACCACTCAAAGAGACCTTATTTATACTTGAAGGTAGTATTCCATACATCACTTTTCTCAATTCACACCTAGTGGTAACCTGACTTCAGATCAATATTACTGAAAAAATTGTCTCCCTTGAGATTATCGAGAAGATCATCAATTCAGGAGATTAGGTACTAGTTTTTTATTGTGATCTTGTTCACGGATCTGTAATAAATAAAAATTCTCCATGTCTCATCCTTATTCTGTACCAAAACAATTGGGCTCCCACAAGGTGAGTCACTTGGTCTGATGTGTCCCTTTAGAATTAGTTCTTGGATATGGTGTTTAATTTCTTCATTCTCCATAATAGAATTCATGTATACATGGATGTTAGGAAGAGGAGAATCGGGTGTCAAATCAATTGAGTGCTTTACCTAATAGTGAAAAGGAACCCCAATAGGCGAGGAAAATATGTTTTTGTTCTCTTATACTATCTTGTCCAACTATTTCTGATGTGTAGAGATATCTCATGCAGAGGTTTTGGCCATTGCAGTGACCTTCCATTCACCTTCTAAATGGACCATTAAGAGGACAAATATCTTGGTCTAAAACAACACATTTCAGCACTTCTTCGTAGAGATCAAAGAGACTGCAGAAGTTGTGACTACCCCCGGTACCCTATATAAATGACCTCCTAAAATAACATCACAAACTTCAAGAGGGGAAACATCACACAATACCTCATATTTGAAGGGTTTGATGTCATAACCCAAGTGACATTGTTGACTGACGTGGATGTCTCATCCCTAGATGTGCCAACTAATGGAATATGGATGAGGATGCAACATCATTGTTAGGTTCAACCTCTTGATGACCTATGTTGAGATTAGGTTCCTCTGGCTACCACTATTAAAAATGAAATGGATGGGGGTCCCTTCACCCACATCTGTGAGTGGCAGAGATTCTCCCATTCTTCATGCTCCTCTTGTTGGACTTTTGTGGTAGTGACGATGACACTAGGTTCTACGTCAATGATTCGTTTTCCCTTAATACTTGGTTTTGAATCATAGTTTGAGTCAACATCTGACTTCGAGGCTTCCATCTAAGCCAACAATGATTGTTTGGATCAACAATCATCAATGTTGTGCCAAGGGATTTTTTGGAACTCACACCACTTACTAGTTTCCTTCTTCGACTTCCTGTTACCCTTGTTTACTAGTGGCTTGGACTGGTTGTCCTGGGGATGGCCATCCTTTCTATAGCCTTTTCTTTGGAAGTTAGGGCCACCTTCACTGTGATTTTTCTATGATGGGTTTGCAGAGATGAAATCCCACTTTTTATTTTTCTTGAACTTTTCTTGATCTTGACAATGTATTGGTAAGCGACCCCCAGTGAGAAGATGTCTATAAACTCCACATATGTTTTGATGTACATATGTATTCCATCACAGTACTTTAGGACTAGGTTATTCTAGGAGTATTTAATACCCAAATTTGTGTGCAAGGTATGGAAGATATTGGTGTACTCCAAAATTGTTTGGTCTCTCTCCTGACGCATAGTTGTCCATATCATGTAATTGACATCATAGTTTCCAACAGGGTATTATTTCTCCTTCAGGGCATCAAAAAAAGCCTCCCAAGTGGGTTCTGGCCCAAAAATTGCAGCCTCGTATCTGCCATGTTGCTCATTGTAACTTTCCCACCAATATATGACACGGGGAAGAGATTTAAGGAGCAAGAAGGCAATTTTTCACTGTTGGAAAATTTTTGTTCAGAGAAATATCCCTCTAGCAAACTTAATCATTTTTTCAAAGCATCGACATCTATCTAGAATTCAAATAAAGGAATGTCAAAGTTAACTTGTACCTTGAAGGGTGTCTCACCTTCAAAGTGAGTATTGGTTGAATATCTCACCATCGTTGTTGGAATCCATCGAAGGAAATGGGATAAATTATCCATCATCTCGTTCCTGTTGCAGGAGGGATTCCTCTAGCAACAGTTTGATAATATCTCTTTCTCTTTCGTATATATTTTCTTCTGCCATGGGAGGCCACTTGGGCTAGTGAGAGTATTTTTCCTAAAGAGAAACTAGCTCGAGACCCAACTCTCTATACCCTGACCTCGTCGGGGACATGCACTAAGAAACGACAAGTAAAAGATTAATCTAATACCATTGATATAGATTATATTGATAACAACATGAATACAAATATGTAACAAGGAAATATGTAGAGATATTACAAGAAACACAGTAATACAGATAAACTAGGATTCTATTAATGATTATCTGAAATACAAAAGACAGTAAAATGAAAATCACACAAGCTAGCTAGAATGGTGGTAGCTTATCTTTAAAGATAGAGATGTGATGGATACACTTATTTTCAAGAATATGATTACATAGAGGTCTAAAAGGAATTTTAACATAAAACAACAATTTGAAAAACCTAAACATCCAAAACCCTAACCCAAGAAGATGAAATGCCAAAAGTTTTGCAGGCCCCGATGTGGTTGGTTGATATGTTAACTTCCCATGGGCACACTTTTTTCATACAATATTTTCTTGAGGCACTTGATACCTCTTCATAAAGGTCTAGCCAAGGAGTACACATTTCATTCAGCCTAGCATCTTCCTTTGGCTACATGTTAGGCACTACTAAGACAAAAGATCATCATTTAGGGACTCAAAACAACCCCCAAAGTTTGGGACCTAAAAAACTGTAAAAAAACTACCAAGATTGTTGAACCATTATGAATTAGTGGAACATGTGGGTGGCCACTAGTATCCTCTTAGATCAATGACATGGAGAGTTTTGAACTTAGTGATTCTGAAAAGATAAAAGGTACCTCTAATTATTCTTCTTGGAAATATTTTATGTAACTCATCCTAATTGAGTGAGATGTTTATTCTCTAAGTGATGGATCAGAAGAAGAAAAAAACCAAAAGATCCCACTAAATAATCCAAGTGGAATAAGAAGGATATCAAGGCTCGTACGATTATCTCATTCAATATAAGATCATGTTTGATTTTGCATGTAAGGAGCCACAAGACAACTAAATATTTGTGGGATAAACTAAAGTCCATTTGTGAATCTTCGAGCACGTCAAGGAGGATGTTGCTAAGAAACCAGTTGAATGCAATTCAGATGGAAGAGGGAGAGAGTGTCTCCATACATTGATATATTCAAAGGGATTAGACATTAGTTTCATGATGTAGGAGATAACATATCAAATGTTGAGATGGTTCCCATAACCCTGAATGGATTCTCTAATGACAATGAGATGTTTACGAGCAGTGTTGCTAGTAGATAAATTGTACCTTTAGTTGAGAATTTGTATGAGATCTTCCAATATCAAGAGATGTGGAAGAAGGTTAACAACCAGAGGGAATCACATGATGTTGCATTATGGTAAAAGACTAAGAAATCTAGTCTAAAGTGGTAGAAGAATAAAGTGTTGGGTATGTGATGTATTCTTTGCATGACCAAACATATTTCCTACATTGTATCAGGCATGCGGGGTGGGGGTCGGGGGGGGGCATTCACAGGGTATTTATAAGGGGGTTGTAGACCCATAATTGTTTTTGGCATTTTTTTCATCCATCTTTAGCAGTTTTTTGGCACATGGTTTTTTACGATGGTTTTCTAATTTTGGTTAAGGAATTAGGGTTGTTGACTAATCCAGGTCAATGGATTAGAGGTTCTATATTCTACGGGATCCTATATATATTATTGTTAAAAAGGAATAATTATGATGAATAGATAATTAGAGGTGTGACTCTAAACATGTTGTTGATTTTCTTGGTTTTGGTTTCCATGGTAAAAATATCTATGTAATGCGTGTGTGCCATTGTATCTTTTATGTTTTTATTAAGAATCCATTTGCAGTAATTAACTATACAAGGTTAAAATATACATTTGGTACCAGAGGTGTTATTGGCTTCAAGGGGACACCTTTGTGTCTAAGGTTTGGCCTCAAATATGTGATAAACCTTGTTACAGTGGAAGATTTGCAATATCGATTCTTTAGGTGAAAAGAAATGGTGAGCAGTTCAAAAATAGAGATCGAGAAATTTAATGGGAAAAGTTCTGAGTTGTGGAGGATCAATATGGAAGATATGTTGGTGAATATAGATCAGTGGATCATTGTATATATAGGTACTATACCTACAAGAATGTGAACATAAGACTGGGAAAAGTTGCATCAGAAGGAAAAGAGCACAATCCAATTGTGTCTCTCAGATTCAATATTATTGAATGTGTAAAGGGAATCTAGAACCAAGAAATTATGGGATAAGTTAGGGGATTTGTATYAGTCAAATTCCTTGGTAAACAAACTGTTATTGTGGAAGAATCTATACAACATGAGGATGAAATATGAAGACTCGGTGASAGATCATTTTAACACCTTCAATATTGTGGTAAGTCAACTATTATCTGTTTATATTAATATTTTTGATGAAGATAAGTTTATAAGTTTATTGTGCTCTTTAATAGACTCATGGGATAGTCTAGTTKTGGCTATAGGTAGTAATGCAATCACTTTAGTCTTCGATGATGTGGTCTCATCCTTGTTGTAGAAGGATATGAGGTAGAAAAAATGGAAGGATGGAGCATAGATACCTTATTTGCAAGAGGACACTCTTGAGAAAGAAATATATATAAGTCCTCAAGTGGGAGATATAAATATAAGGGAAGATCTAAATATACCGGAAAATTTGTAAAGGTGTGATGGACATGTGGAAAAGAGGGGCACTACAAGAAATAATGTTGATCCAAAAGTGTTGAGAGAGGGAAGGGATTTGATGATGCTCCTTCTACAGAAGAAAAAAACTACGTGGATGAAGGAGGGGATGTGTACTTGGCTTCTTCAGGAACACATGTAGATCATGAGGCATGCGTGGTCAACATAGGTGCATCCTTTCATATGACTCGTCATAGGGAGTGGTTCTGCGAATATGAAATGTATGATGGAGGTTATGTTTTCCTAGGTGATGACTCGACAACCAAAATCATAGGACGAGGAAAAGTCAAGTTGAATCTCATGGATGGAAGGATTATAAAACTCCCTAGTGTTCTTCACATCCTAGGATTGGCCTGCAATTTGATTTATGTAAGAAAAATAGACAATGTAGGGGAAAAAAAGTGTTTGAGAAAGAAACCTGCAGGATGGCTCGAGGGGAAATGGTCTTGTTGAAGGGAGTTTAGATTGGAAATATATATAAGCTATTGGGAAGCACTATTATTGATGGGTGCAACAATTTCATTGTTCTTGAGATTGGAATTGAAGAAGAAAATACTACTATATTCTCTAGAGAAAATACTATGTTGTGGCATAAAAGACTGGGGCATATCGGAGAGAAGGGCCTTCAAGTACTAAAGGGTAAAGGTATGGTTGAAGGTATGTCCAATTTCTCTCTGTATTTTGATTTCTATGAACATTACTTATATGGGAAGTGAAATCATGTAGGATTCACCTCTAGTGCTACAAGTGTAGAGGGAATACTATAGTTCATGCACAATAATGTGTTTGGACCTGTGTCGGTTCCATCATTGGGAAAATTTGTGTACTATGGCACATTTATCAATGATTTCTTGAGGATTACATGGATTAATTTCATCAGGAATAAATTTGAATTCTTTGATAGGTTTAAAGAGTTTAAGGCTCTTGTGGAGAATCAAACAGAGAAAATAATTAAGGCGTCGAGGATAGATAATGGTGGAGAATTTTGTGGAAATGAATTTGAATAATTTTGTAAGAAGTGTGGTATAGTAAGGTAGAAGAATACTCCATATACACCTTAATATAATGGAKTTGTAGAAAGGATGAATAAGATGCTAATGGAAAAAAGAAAGGTGCATGTTGAGTGGTGTTAGGTTAAGAAATGAATCATGGGCAGAGGCAGTGGGTACTGCATGTTACCTGGTCAATCGATCATCCTCATTAGAATTGGATGAAAATAATACACACAAGGTATAGACTAGTAATAAACCCTCCTTGACACATCTTAGGATATTTGGATGTGATGCCTATGTTCACGTTCCAAAGGAACACATGAGTACACTAGATAAAAAAGGATAAAAAGTGTATCTTTATTGGGTATAAAGATGTTCTAAAAGGTTATAAGCTTTGGAATATAGTAACTAAGAAGGTAGTGTATAGAGGAGATGTGGTATTTAGAGAAATCAACAATGTTTTCAAACATGAATTCCTACCGAGGGAAGAAGAAATAGAGAAAATAGAGTTTGAATTAAAGGATTATGAATCAGACTATACAAAAGAATAGGAATAAGAAGAAGAATAGCCTCATACTCCAGTATTGAGGATATCCTGTCAGGAAAGAAGAAAACCAGAAAGTTATAATCCACCTAATTTCCATTCAATTTTTTCTTTGTTTGTTACTAATGATGATCCTATAACTATAAGGGAGACAGTGGATTTAGAGGATGGAAAACTATGGGAAAAGGCCATGGTGGAATAAATAGAAGACCTGGAAAAGAGTGGGGATTAGGATCTAGTGGTGTTTCCAACTAGGACAAAGTCCATTGAAAACAAATGGGTGTTTAAGAAGAAGTTGAATGCACAAGGAAAAGTGGAAAAATACAAATCTTGGTTAGTAGAAAAATGTTATTCCCGGGTAGAGGGAATTGACYTTGGTGGAATTTTTTCTCCTATTGCTAAGTTAACTTCTATTAGATTTATTTTATTTGTTGTTGTTGCTTTTGATTTTAATGTAGAACAAATGTATTTGAAGACAACATTCCTACATGGGGATCTAGAAGAATAAATATACATGAAGAAACCAAAAGGCTTTGCAATGAAGGGAAAGAAAGAGTTGATGTGTAGGCTGAAAAGTCCTTGTGTGGGTTAAAGCAATCACCAAGGATGTGGTATCAAAATTTTGATACTTATATGTTGGGACTTGGCTTCACAAGGAGCAAAGTTGATCATTGTTTGTATTTAAAATTAATTGGTAATCATCTTATTTATTTGGTCTTATATTTAGATGATATGTTGTTGATAGGAAATGACAAGGAGATTATCCAAGATGTGAAAACTAAGTTTTCCTCTAAATTTGACATGAAGGATCTTGGTGCTGGAAATTTCATTTTGGGAATGGAAATCAAAAGTTATTGATAAAACGTAAAACTATGGTTAAATAAAAGAAAATATGTTGAGACAACATTGCAGAGGTTTAATATGCAGGAATGTAAATTGTTCAAGGTTCTTAGTCCTATGGGTGTAAAGTTGTCTATGGATCAATATCCTAAGAAAAAAGAAGAGGAAGAGGACATGTCCCATGTTCAATATGCTAGTGTGGTTGGTAGTTTGATGCATGCAATGGTCTATATTAGACCAAACATTGCACATGTAGTGGGAGTTTTGAGCTCCAACATTCGACATCGTGATACATGAAATTGTGAAACGCAAAGTCCCGATGGGATCAGGACCATCTAATCACGAAAGGTCATGGGACCGTCGATCGGAGAAAAGTGGATATCGGGAAATCAGAAGTCAAAGGAAGGAAATGTGATAGCATTCCAACTCACGAAATGCCGAAATGTGAAAATCCGAAATGTCGTCGAAACATGGAACGTTGAAATGTCGAAATGTTGAATGTCGAAATACCGAAAGGGACACACATCACATGATTCCGGGAGTTTCTATTTCAGGATTCCRGGAGTTTCTATTTCGGGATTTTTGCATGGTAAACAAAAAMTTCAACATCACGAAGTCTCGAATGAYGAAATACCAAAACCAYGACAACCATCCATCTCAATGAATGATTAAGTCATATATGTTGGATTAAGCATTGGAGGAGTAATATAAGAGTTGTATATGACCATTGATTTGTCCTTGAGAAGTTAACGAGAACTGTCTGATCTATGTCCACCAGATCAAATGTGAATTCGTCAGATCATTTCGGGGTTCGTGACTTGGAGTGTCGAAACACTTCATCACAGAAATGCCAAAACATCGAAATGCGAAATGCCGAAACGCAGACATGCGAAACGCCGAAAATTTCGGGGTTCGTGAATTGGAGTATTGAAACACTTCATCACAAGAAATGTTGAAACGCTGAAATACCTTTTTGGTGTAGGCAGTGGTTACCACCGATGGTCATGTGAGAGGGAGGAGATAGCACGAAGCTAAGCTCTATTTTGGGGTTTCGTAACTTGAAGTGTCAAGACTCTTTGACACAGAATTGTTGAATTGTCGAAATGTGAAATGTGAAATGCATTTCGATTAGTCTGTGGTCATGACCAATGGAAATATGGGTTAGCACAAGTGGTTTGCCAAAGCGCTCAAGGGTTATTTTGTGCTGAAAAATTAAAACAGATGTATGCTCATCGAATGGTACTGGTTAAATGTTTAAACTGATCATGTGGATATTGTTCATCTTGATGCCTTGGCCAATAAGAATTACTGTAAGGAAGTTATTCATTTATTGTAATTGATTCTTTGAAGCCTGAGGGTTCGATTGTATGCGCTGATGATACAGGAAGATATACAAAGTGAATGTTGCAAGAAAAGAAAGAGAGTATTATGGGAGATATATGGTTCTGTAAAATTTGAGGAAGAAGAAAAAATAGAGGAGGGAAGACACATACACAGATTGATAAATCTAAGTGGTCTGGTCAAGAATGAATTGTGATATGAATATAAAAACAAAGAGGATATGAATGATTAATCTTTGACAGAGAAGATAAAGAGTTGGTTTGCAGGTTCTTAGTGATAGAGAATGATTTCAAGGTGGTAGGGAGGAGCAAGGGGAGACTGTAAAAGTCTCTTGTACAAGTTGGGGCTTGTACATCTGGGAGTTGTAGCTTCCATTCAATAGGTGTTGAAGAAACATAGGTAGCAGCCTCATCTGGGTTGTAGCTCAGATAAAATAAGAATGCAAAGAGGAGTTGGAGCTTGCATTTCATTCATAAGAAGAAGAGGTTTTTCCCTTTTGGGTTTCCTCATGAAAAATCACTGTGTCACTATTTCATTTATGTGATTGTATATTTATTGGTTAAATGTATTACTGCAAGTTAAATGTTAAAGGCATGATTTATTGATTAATAAGTAATCTTCTTATAAAATGAAAGAAATTTTATACAACTGATTCACCACGCCCCCCCCCTCTCAGTTGACTTATCCTGTTCAACAGTTCCTTTGGTTTTGAAGTTGTTTGCAAGATAATCAAAGGAATTATTTTTTTATCCTTGTTTCTTTTCCATAAGAGAAAGAACATAACTAGTCTTATTTTTCTTTGAAGTTGCTTTGGAATGTGGGCAAATGAAAACCAGTAAACTAGAATTGAGTTGAGAACACTCTTAACTAATACCTAGTGACCTTCCATGGATATCCATTTGTGAGTTTCAATATTTACTATGGCATAGATTTTATATATAATTCAAGTCCAATCTCTAAAATTGTATCCATTTTATTTCAATCTAATCCCCCAAAATAGAAAGCAATCCTCAAATATTTTCACAACAAAGGGAGGGAATTCTATAATCGTTGTTCTTTGGGCATGATTGACTCTTTTGAATTTGATGTAAGAATTGGTCAATTTGATTTCCATTCATGTGGCCTCTCAAAAGAGGATTAATAGTTCCCCCAACATCCTTGCTTATACCACACATTGTTGTCATGAAAGGGGGTTAGAGTGTGATGCACCCCTTTTATTGAGGTTTACTCAAGGGAAGGATCAATTTCAGTTTCCTTCTTCTCTTCCCATTGGGTGAGATTCTCCACAAGATTTTCAAGAGTAAATGATATGTTATCCAACTTGCCAGTGATCTCTCTAATTGAAATTTTCAAGGAGGTAACCCCTTCATCCATCTACAAGGACCTAGTTTCCATCAAGTAGTCACAAGTCCACACAAAAAAAGGTTACTATAGAGATAGTAATGTGATCAATGCCTCATAAGAATTATTTTGAGATAATTTTCTGACAAGTGTATCACTTGGTCCACTGAAAAATGGTTACTTGAGAGTGATACCACATCGATCAACGTTGCATAAAGTGAATTTTTACATAGGTCTTTCACAAGGTTGATGTCAGGACCTAGACTTCTATGGGAGTATTACTCCTAGTTGAGTATTATTATGTTGATGAAATTCCTAAATCCTTGATAGTTTATTTTATGTAGGAATTTCATGGTTTGTGTTTCAGAGGCTAGGATTTTTATGATCCTAAGGACAAAGGAGTGTCAGGTGTTATATATCTCTAATATATATGAAGGTTTCAATAGTAATACTTGGTCCAATCTCTCAGGGTGCTAATGAAGGAGTCTATAACTTACCCTTAGTTGTACTAGATTCCTAGGTACTAGAGAGTGATCTCAATGACTGTTGCTTTGGGTGTACTATAGCAAAAATATAACATAAAGTTTTAAGTAAATATTTATTCATTACAAGTAGAGTTTTTGCACTAGCGAGATGGTTGTGGAATGGCCCAACCGATTATTCCCTCCTTTGAAAATTAAACCTTGGACACTACTTGAGTACTCTTGTATCAAAATCACCCAGGACTTGAAGAGAAAACATGATTAATCACAAGCACTTTTCAATTAGCTAAGTTTCCAAAACAAGAGGCACTCTTTTGTCAAAATCACCCAAGCCTTACACTTGGCCCCAACCATTTATTTATTCTTTTGGGGAATTATACCATATCCATTGTTTGGGTATAGTTCTACCAAAATCACCCAAGACTTGCACTTGACCGCAATTGTGTATTTGTTCTTATGTGGAGTTGAACATTGGTTTCTATATATATATTATTCTATCAAAATCACTTTTGAGGTCATTTCCCGCTTCCGAAAAATTCCCTCCCCTTTTCTATTCTCCTGAATTATTTTCCCCCTTCTACACTTACTTGTTTTTTCCTTTTGTTTTTTCCCTCTTACTATCCCTTTCTAGTTCTAACACTTAGTCGCATTTTAGACCGCGGGTTCCCAGGTTGGTGGAATTACAATTTCTCACCTCCATCTACAACTTCACGTCACGAGTCCAACTGACCACCGTGTTGTTCCATACTTAGCCGATTCTACGATCGCGGGTTCCAAGGTTGACAGGATCGAGCTTTCATGTTCCTATGTTCCGTGATAGACACATTGCACCAAAGAGTTATGTGATCTACATTTCGATCCTCGGATTCACTGAACTGCCTAAGTTTCATTCCACCTACATGAATCCATCCAACCATCACACCATCCCACACTTATCCAATTTCACACCTCATACCATCGCGGGCTCTCAGGTTTGCAAGTTCCTGGGTTCACAAAAATCTCATGTCACATATTTCCCTGTCTGTCCCCACCACCCTCGTGCCTTTCCCAATGCACATTTACTATGATTTTAATGCTAATAACTTACCATACAGGTTTGAAGGGATGGCCATCAATAAGTGAAAATATCGAGGAGACATTCTATTAAATCACATTAAAACATGATTTATGGAGGATTATATCATCTCCCTCCAATGCTCATTCCTAACATAGTTTGGAGCAAGGGAACGTTCTCGTTGACTTATGGAAGAAACTCGACAATGTTTATGTGGATACACACTGAATATTTTTAGGTGCGAGGATCAAAGTTTTCAGTGGTCCAAGGAATATTCCTATTATTCATCCCCTTCTTCCCAGAAGGAAATAATCTGGGTGTCTGGAATTGCGCATGCAGGGTGTGTCCCAGATGTTTTTGATTGTAAGGAGTTGGTCACCTAGTGTGTTGAGAGATACATTCCAAGCCAATGAATCATCGATTTATGGGACCATTTCCCTGTCTCTTTGTCACCTCAGGTTTTCCATAATATGTTGAGGCTTCCCGAGCCAACGCTCACCTTCAAAGGTGAAGATTGTGGGGAGTTATTAAAAAAGCATGACAATAGACTCAACCTCTTACCTAGATTCCTAGAGAACCCAACGATCGTCCCTGAGGACATCACAAGATTGTAGGTTGGCTCATTTAAAAATCCCCTCTGAGAAATTGCACAAATTTTTACAAGGATAACAGGACAAGAAACAACGACCATCATCTCCTAGATGATTCTTTACATTCTTTATTTTACGGTCAAGGAACATGCCATCTTCGATTGGGGTAAGCTTATTTTGATTGAAATCTTTTCCCAATTGGCACAATACAAGAAGGAGAAGAAATTATTTATGTCATCTTATTTGGTTTTCGCGATAGCGCATTGCTCTCAGTTCCTGAGATTATATGTCTACAACAAGATAAACTGTGAATTCGACCCAGTAACCTTATGGTATCAAACATTGTGGAGGCACAAGACATCCCAACAATTTTATGAAGTCTTTAATTATTTTTTCTCAGTTTTTAAAGAATTGTTGTTTGGAAAAAACGCTCCTCGAATGGCTAAACAAACGAGTAAGTTCCTAGATAGGAAGGGGACACTAGATTAAATGGAAAATTATAACATTATATGGATTTTTGGATCCAAATAAAATCCTTCCTTCCTTTCATGCGACATATTTGATAAAATGTTTTTTGATGAGATAGCAAGGCAGTACACCTACTGGTTGCATTTTTTCCATGAAAAGAGAAAAAAACAATTCATACCTTTGCCTTGGAAAGTCGAGGATTTCATATTCATAAATATGAACAAGATTGATGAATTCACATGCCACTTCCACAACCTCAATTTAAAATATGTTGAAAAATTAAAAGGGTTCGACCCTAGTGGTATTTTTGTAGAACATCTATTAGCTATTGGTTTCAATAATTCTTTCATTAAGACTATTTTGAATGAAGATGGAGACAATGCCTCAAGCACTCTCACTCGTGACACCGATGACCTAGAGACAATACTCACCACCAATGAGTCGTACAAGTAGAGAGGAAAAGGTTTGGGTGAGAAAAGTTCCCAATCCCCGAATGTCATGCCAAAGCGTAGAACATCTCGGAGCAATGCTCCAATGACCTACCCAAGTAAGGAGGTCACCCACAATTCTTTAGGCGGAGGAGGAGATACGAACCCTCCTTCCGGAAAAATTGAAAGTTCTCATAAACTTCCCTTGAGGAAGAAATGAAAAAAAACATTGTGCAAGAAGAGGAGGGACCTCAAGGAGAAAGCGATATCCACGAACTCTCCCTTGAGGATATGGAACTCAAAATTGACATCGAGAAAGTGTTCCCCAACATTGACCATCTAAAGAACATGGCTCACCAGAACCCTCATATGGAAATAATTGAGACCAATACCTTCAACAAATAAGAGACTTTTTCATTTCAGAGCGCTTTTTTTGACAACGAATCCAGAAATTTGATTATTGAGAAAAGAGATGTAAAGAATAAGAAGGGGAAACACCATTCA
>SNQJ01S0063958.1:74286-92657 GCA_010110895.2 Picea sitchensis | reverse complement strand
TTTTAGATGGGAACAACCTGAAAACACTTTCCAATTTTCTCTGCCATCTTTGTCCCCTTCTTCAAATCCTTTGTGTGTTTCCGTTAATTATTCGGTGATAAGGGTTTTATTAATACATAATTCACCATTCCATATCTTCCACGATCCAATTCATATCTTTTTTTATGACCTAAAACTCAAGACATAGTTCTTTGAGGATAGCACTCAACAATCATTGATTTTTTATTGGGGTAGATGATCAATGTTTCTTTTTAAGTGAAATTGTGCCAACCTCGCTAAATTTCAATTTTTTGGAAGCAATTTAGGCTAAAATTTCTCAGTTTTTCATTAAAAGTGAAAAGCTTGTATCCTAATTTAGGATTATAGGTATGCATACACTTATATTTTTCTCCTAAATATAAACATTTTCCATGAACATATAATATGTTTTCTTAATATTTTCGCCAAATCAATGATTATGCATCCCAATTTTGGGGGGTATATTCGCTAAATATGGACGATTAGTTAGTACTAACTACTCTTGGGAAAACCATGGATTTTCAATTGAAGCCATGTAAATATATATAGGACAAGAAAGTGTTTTATATAATTTACTTCTATTATTTTTTGTCACTTCTTTCAACATGGAGACAATATATCATGTTGTATATTTTTTCCATGTATTTTTAAAGATAATTTCCATTCCTAATTTTTTGGTGTTGTAAGTTCCCTCTAATTGATATGAAAGTTTGTTTTCTTTTCTCTAAATATTATTTCATGGGATTGTTTTGTTGATTATTTTCAATGATGCACATTTGACGCAAATAGAATGGCATTGTTGCCGAATTTTAAAGGTACTAATAATAAATCAATTGGTTATCGCCTAAGATAAAAGATGTATTTTTTTGTAAAATATGGTTTGATGACAAAATAGTTTCATAAGTTAATATTTATGTGGTTTGAAAAAAGCAACATTGGGTATCTCTTGACAGTTGATCTATGAGTCCATATGTTTTTCCCACATGCAATTGGAAGTTTGATCGTAAGGTGTTTATATTGTTTAATATTCTCCATATCATTTGTGCATGAAACCATTGAGGGTATAGACCATGGAAGAAATGATAACCTTTTACGACCTGACAAGTGTCACATCTGGGACCCAAAATAAATAAATTAATGACACCAAATATAGATTAAAATGATATCCAAGAAAGTGGTAGTCCGGTAGTCTTTTCAGAAGCTAACAAGAGGGAAAACTTCCTCCGAGTGAGTCCAATCCATGCCCTTTTATAGGAAAGTCTATGAAGAGGTTGTGGGAAGTGGAAATCCGATAGGATTTTGGGAAGATAAAGGTTGATAGGATTATCGGAAAGGTCCAATCTAATGGATTTCGGGAAGTAGGTAGTCTGATAGATTTTAAGAAGAGAGAAATTCAATATGACTATATGAAAAGGCTGAGCCCAATGAGCTTGCAGTGTCTGAATTCAGTGATGGAAAAAAATATATCAGGTGGACATGTTAATTCCATGTCACCACCATAAGGAAAATGATTATGATGAAGATGGGTTTGAAACCAACCTGGCTTGTTGATGCGGAAATCCATGAAATTATGAATTTGATAAAGAGTAGTATGACATGTTTATCGAATCAAGAAAAAATAAAAGAAAAGAAACTCATAAAGTGATATGAGAACCCTATACGTTGTTTCTGATACGGTTTCAGAATTCGATAATAGTGATAAAAAATGAAAACCTAAAATCTTAGAAGTGATCAAGTGGTATTGGTTGTTTATTTGAAAAAGGGGCCAATCTGAGAGAAGGGGGTGAGTATAATGGTTCCATATGATAGAGGATAATTTGATAGGATCTAGGGCCTTGTGTTTCAACACTCAAAAAATGGCATCCATTTCTCACCCCCGATGGGACAAACTAGATGAGGGGAGCCTGATAGGATTACGACCTTCAGGATTCGAAAAAGTCTTAAGTTAATATTATCTATGTATCCTAAATGGAGATTCCTAATGAAGGAAAGATCAATAAGGAGAGTTTGATGAACAAATCCAAATGTAAGTAAATGTTCTATTGTGAATCATGGTTTTGATAGAGGTCAAGGTTTAGGTCATGGATCGGTGTTCCAACAATAGAACTTAGACCTTGGTATAGAAAGGAAAAAGAGAATAATGTAATGATATTGAAGGAAGATATAGGGACATATAAATATCAATTATGAATGCTAGGTTCCACAAAGATTAATATCTTATCTAGAATGGATCCTAGCGAGGAGGTATTATCTGGAAAGGATCCTCGCGAGGAGGTATGATATTAGGGGATATCCACAAGATTACTCAATTTTTCCATTTTTTTAATTGAATGTAAACCCTTCACTTTTAGTTCTTCCTTCACTCTATGACTAATTTCATATGATATCCTGCTTATGCACGGTATTTGTGAATATTTGAAATAGCATAAGTGTCCTAATAAAAAATTTACTTCATTAAAAGAAATCATGTTCCTAAAACTACAACAAGAATAAACTTTGTTAAAAAAGGAAGAAGATAACTTCCATTACATTATAAATTTATATACCTTCCCTCTACCATTTTACGCATCGAATGAAAAAACATTTTGGAGAAACGATTATTCAAAAAATGAATAAATGATAAGAAAGAATTATCCTTGATCTTTCCTTTTCTGAGTGACTTTCTGCTATAAATTAATATTGTGAGGATATTAAATATCTATTTTTTTCTTAACTAAAAATAATATCTCAAACTCTTAAAATATATTAAGAATATTTTAATCCATGCCATGGGTTTTACACTAGGGAATTTCATTAATATGTAAGAGTTCAAACCTAACTATCAAGACATTAGGTATAATTTATATGCAAGAGAATGCAGAGATGAAAATATGTTATTCATATAAGTTAACCATTTACTTCTCAACAATACAGTAATATTATATCTCAAACCAGTGCACAAGGAGAAGCAATATCCTTGAAATAAATTTATATTCAAATAATATAAAATAAGACATTGAAATGAGAAATTGTATAGGATCAATATATATTTCGAAATCAACAGATTCCAAAGACAACTTATCAATTTTATTATGCAAATATCGGTGAAGAATCATAACTAAAGGAATGATAAAGAACATCAGAAGGCACAAAATCAAAGAGAATATTGGTCATAATAAAAATCCCCAAACATAACAATCAATGAACATCCATAACCCTCACCCCTCTGATTAAGTGATTTTCCCCCCATGAATTTGGTTCAAGTCATAGAAAAGGAAGAATGAATTAAGAAGACTGAAATCTACCCTCACAAACAAGCATGCAAACAAGAAATAACTATGTTTTACTAGTAGAGAGAAGGGAAGGAAAATTGATAAGGATTTCACCTTAAAACCCTCGTTTGATGTTGATCCCACTCCTTCTTATTGAAGCACTCCTGGTCTCTGCTAGAACCAACCTGCAATAGGAAACCAAGATAGTGTTGCAACAAGGTAGTTATAGGTTCAAGTAGCATATATCAAGTGTATAAATCAAAGTGTAAATGAACTATAACAACATATCACATTGAAATGAACACAATATAGGAGGGAACGATAATTCTTCTATTATTAACAATATGTGAAACATGGTTACAACCTGGTTCAAATTTCGACACTACTTCGGAGCTAACTTCTTGGGTGTTGTAGGTAAATTCCCCTTAAACTGGGTCTAAGGAATAGCCAGAGCGATAAATCCCTTAAAAGAATGACTTATCTCTAATATACCCCAAAACAATATAGACTAATTGATAAGAGAAAGATATAAGAGAAGGTTAATGAGTGCACCTTGAATCCTTACGGTTGATGTAGACCTCTTCCACATTTTTTTGCCTCCTAGATCATAAATCTCCTCCCAAAGCTAACTTGCGAGTGGTTAAGAATAGAATGCAACAACATATACAATCTCTAGTAATCACTTAACAAGAACATGTACACATAGGATTTTGGGACAAAGATAATCTCTTTTAATAAAATTCAATATGAAAGGTTACAACCGTTTCTTGCAAACACCGCTCTACGAACCAAGTCTGGGCTCCTCTGTCATGGCTCCAAGTTCATAAATCCCACATATAATTCTCACAACCAACACACCATCAAGGGAACAAGTAAGGGTTGCATAGGGAGAATGGTTGGAGGGGAAAGATGAGGCTAAAACACAGAGAAAGATGCAAATCTTGGGTAATGGGAGGGAAAGGATTTTGGTAGAGTTTCCTTATTCTCATGTTCATATGTCTAAATGACTCCCCAAGACCTCTTTTTATATGAGAAAAATATGGTTATTCGGTTTGGGGATGGGCTACGAGGGGTAAAAGGGTTAGGAAAACCTCCATAGCCCATAAACTCTGCTGAAATACATGCAATTTAATATTTTTTGCAACTTTTGGAGGTAAACGTGGGCTATCTAGCATGCAGCAAGCGTATGCACATGGGATAACTAGCATGAAGAATTCTTGTGTATGTAGGATATAAGTTCAATAGGGTGCGTAAATTATCCAAAAAAAGGTTTTTTAGAAGGAAACCTCGACAGTATGTTTGGGAAAGTATGAAATTGGATAGGCCAATGTATTGGATGCATATATGTGAAATTTTTGGACTATAATAGATGCCCCCTAATGTATGAGGTCAGAAGAGCAATTGATGGCTGAAATACATTACAATATATTTACATAGTGAGAAGGAATGAAGTTGAGCGAGTCAGAGATGAGTGTTCATGAGCATGTCATATGCAAAATAATGATAATCTCTCACAGGTGGGCATACCCATGCTCAGGATAAACTAAAAATGGTTTTCAATCAAGTACATTGTATATCCATGTCATATAAAATAATCATGACTAAAAGACATATATGAATGTCCATAAAGTGTAGTCGTGAACAATACACAACGTATCTACATCTCAAAATCATCTGAAGATATACAAGTAGAAAGTGATATGCATCCTTAGTAAGAATCAATGCTTGTGTCTAGAGATGATAACTTTATATATCGAACAAAAACTTCAAGATATTCAAAACTCGTGTAGGAGTACAATAGGAGTGTAAGAATCACTACTATGAGGTCTTCGAAATGTCGTCAGGGAAACACTGGAGGACCTCAATCATCAGGCACAACTTCATTGATTCTGAATCCAAACTTGAATGGGTTCTTGGGATGGATGAATCATAAAAGTAAAGAGATCAACTGCAGAATGGACGACTCAGGTTGGATAAAAATTCCACTGGACAAAAGCATGACAAAATGATAAGACTCATGTAGCATATTATTGACATAAGTATGTGATACAGGAGGCACCACAAACTCTCCATATGTTTGGAAGAGTAACCAAATGGAGGAGGACACAACTCTATGTAACAGGAACAAATTTCTAAGATCATACTATATCTCAAGGGGTTCAAAACAAATAGAAGGATTGCTTTRTCCAAGGGTGACTATCTTGTTGTCGATAAGAGAGAATATATATTTGGTCCCCTCTTTTTGGAATATTTTATTTTTTTGTCTTTTTCAAATTTTTAACGATMTTTTAAAAAGAATAAAATAATGCTACATTATAAAGGAAGAACAAGTRTCGCGAKAAATCAAACTAGTTCCAAGCACAWGAAACATACYGATGTTTAGTACAAGGAGAAATGTGCAGGATAAGGACACTCACGAAAATTCCTCCATGGGTCAAGGTGTTAGGTCACAAGGGAAAAAAGTTCTACAAGGMTTGCATCTAAGGAAGGCTTTAAAGGTTCAGTAATATTAACATGAATCTGACATTAGGCCAAAGACACAAGGATGAGACATGTTATGTGTTTACAACATGACACAACAAGACTCCTTCCATGTGAAGTTTTACAAGCCTAGAGAAGGTAAGCTCGGTGTTTTTTCATGTTTAGAGAGTCTGAAAAACACTAAAAGAAGACTCTAGAGTGTTCCTTTTTTGTAATTAGTATAGTTGGTTCGAAAAAGGGTTAAAGTTATACTAAAAGGACATCTCTTCAAAACCATTTTACAGAGTGTGACAGAGCCAAGATCACTCGGATATCTTTTCAATTTAAAGGAGTCTGAAAAGAGCTTAACTATGGACTCACAACGTTTTTCAAAATTTAGTCCCCTAAGCCCAAAAAAGTGTAAAACATAACTTAAGAGAACTCTCCCAGTGAGACAGGTCTCCCAAGGCATACATTTTTCCTGGATAATCTATTAGCTAGAAAAAGGGTTAAACTTATGCCAAATAGATATTCCTTCTAGACCAATTAATGAGTGTGAAATGAACAAGGTCACTCGATAATCTTTTCATATTTAGGTAGTATGAAAAGAGATTAACTACGGACTCCAAGGGGGTTCCTTTTTTGTATATAATCTCCAAGGCCCGAAACAAGAGATAAACCAAAACCATGAAGAATGGCCCTTTTTTGAAAATTTAGTCCCTTGGGCCCAAAAAAGGGATAAACTTATTCCTGAGAATACTCTCCTAGCGAACTAAAGCTCCTAGGGCATACCTTTATTTTTAAATTAATCATCTGAACCGAAAAAGGGATAAAATATCGTCAGACAAATGTGCCTTCAAATTTTAGTTTGACGAGTGTGAAGGGCAACAAGATTGCTCGACAATATTTTCAATTTTAGAGAGTCTAAAAAGGGCTTAAAGAAGACTCTAGGGGGGGTTATTTTCTTAAGTAATCCAAATGATATTGAAAATAATACACAAGTTCTCATTAGATGTTGCTTTTGAATTTTAAGCGAGGTTGAAAGACAACAAACAATGCTCTTAGGGAGTCCCTTCGGTAAAGGCAAGAAAAAGGTGAAGAAGAATGAGGCTTCAACACATAGTCATGGCGGGACTAAAAGGACTCCCAAGCCTATGGAAACCTCACAGCATGGACGCCAAAATGAAGCAAATGATCTACCTAGGTAATCCATGTAGAGGAAGGCTCTACCACCTAATTACAACACTTCTAAAGCAGCATAGAAGGTTCAGTGTCGCACTTCGGTGGGATCAATCCTATGGAAAAGAGGAAAAGAGTCAAAAAAATGAAATATGTAAGGTGATGAGAACCCAACATATATGCAAGTGTTGAAAAAAAAAAATTACCATGGGATGATGTGAGTGTAACCCATCTCATAAAAACACCAAACCAAGAGAAAAAGTTCATAAGAATGACCCAAATATCTCTCAAAAAGAAACTCAATCACCCACTAAGCCAAGAATAGGGAAAAAGATGACCAAATTGGGGTAAAAAGAGACAAAAAAGTCTATAAATAGGGGTAGACAACTCATTTTAACCATTGCAATTTGGAAAATACCAAAAATACAAAACAAAACTCTTCTTTAAAATGCGGATTCAAGGAGCTACGGTGGACGAAAGATATTCAAACCTAAACCAAGTAAGTACAAATGACCTCTCTCGTCATTTCAATTCATCATTCATTGTTTATTTAATTGTTTAGAGGGTGCACTCCCTAGTAAAAAGGTCAGGTCTGCATGTACATGGGTTTCCCATGCTTAGCACGCATATATACGTGGGCAAAGTAAAACTTAACATGCATATATATGTGAATGTCTTAAAGACAACCCGGGTACATCTCTTTAAGCTTTCAAAA
This sequence comes from Picea sitchensis, assembly GCA_010110895.2. NCBI lineage: Eukaryota > Viridiplantae > Streptophyta > Pinopsida > Pinales > Pinaceae > Picea > Picea sitchensis. The sequence continues at coordinate 85,034 of SNQJ01S0063958.1, read as the reverse complement.
AAATGAAAGAAGGGACTAACCTCAAAAACATTTTATGCAACAGGATGTATGTTCACTGGCGAGAGAGAGAACATGAGGAGTTATATATCTTGGTCGAGGACGACCCAGGGGTCATTTCCATGCTCAAGGAGTGTTGTATGTGGAAGTTATTTCATTGTCCATTTATGAGGCACAACCTAGGTTACTAAATCATTTGACAGAGTATTGGCACTCGTACATAGAGGCCTTCATGATAGAGGGCCAATCATTGACTTCAACTACTGAGGATATATACTTTCTAACCGAAATTTCCAAGATGGGGGAACTCATTAGTTTGAGGACCTTTCCTATAGCACCACACATCATGGAAGATTATATTGTCATGTAATATTAGGCTGGCACTGAGAAAGTAGGGTCTCATGTTCCAATTCAAAAGATCACAAGACTCAACCTATGGATAGTACTTTACATGATTGGGTAGATCACGTGATCCACAACATTTCATCAGGATTTGTGTGCACATATTCATTGTGTTGGTTAGTGTCTACAGGACACCATATTTGACTGGAGCACTACAATTCTCACATGTATGAAAAACAATTGACTGAATTTCGAAGAATAAAAAACAAGAACTTCGGGTTTGGGACCATGTTGTGCAATTTATTTTTCGAGAGAGTGCCAAGCCTTAGCCCGTGAGAGACAGTACAACGCCATGTTGCCTCCTTTCCAACATTATGCAGGTGGGAAGCTTTGTTTCCGTGATAGGGTGCAGGGAGTGTGCAGGAGGCCTTCGATGAAAAATTATTTGACTGTTAGACCCATAATATTCATGTGATTGAAAACTACCCCTACATAGGGATCAGTTTCGTGATGGATCCTGATATGCCCATGCCCCCTAGAGAGGAGCACAGAGAGATAGTTACACATTTATTTTATATTTTAGAGTTATTTTATTTTTAGTTTTTTAAATATTATCCTTTTTATGGTAACATCAAAGTATTGACTCAGTAACCTGTTATATATAGGTGTGGGACTACTACGACCAATCAACTTCTCCAGGACTAGGCATCATCTTTGAGAGCATGTCGGACCAATAGTAGCAGGAGGACCAGCAACTGTGAGAGGACCACCAGACGAAGACGATGAGAGATTATTATGATAAGTATAGAGGAACCTGACATCTCTCACTCGTCCAATGTCGATGGTAGAGATTGAGGACCTACCCCTGGCCATGCAGTCGTATGCTGTAGGGGTACCCAAGACTTTGGTTTATTTGTTTTGGTGTCTTGCAAATGTCATATTTCATTATACTAGGGCCAACAGGCCTATACCATAGCTAGCATTGGACCACATATGTGCCGAGGGTACTCTTTTTTTACTCTCTTATGTAGGGAGGGATTGATCCCAATGATGTATACCGGCTCTATTTGAGGCTTTATGGCCCACTTTTGTACTTATGACATTATGTTTTGGACATATTATTATATAGTTAGATATTTTTTCCTTATGTATAAAACATTTTGTACAAAAGTATTTACATATGTGTGTATGTGTGTGTTTTTACTTTTATGTGTGAGAAATATGCCAATCTAATACATGATTAGCCAATGTATCAGTTAGTTGATTTGATCTCCTAGGAACATGAATATAAGTAATATAATCAAAAAAGTGTTCTCAAATTCATACAGTAAGTAATCATCGGTGAAGGGTGGGATCGTAGACATGATACACTGCATTTAACTAAGACGGGACCAATTGAGTATCTAGATAAACCCAGAGGTGAGAAATGCCATGTGACAAGGTATCCCATAGTAATTCTATTACCACATTGTACTCAGAAATATTATTGGTTGCTTCACCAAAACAAATACCTCCAGAAGACATCAACTAACCAAAGGGCGTGAAGATCATCCAAGATACAGAAGCAAGCCTCTGAGTGTGTCATCTAGCACTATCCGTGAACCCAACATAGACCTCAGACTCACTTGACATCTGCCACAGTGAAAAGAAACATAATAAACTACATGTCCATAGGAAAAAAAGACAAAAATGTATAAATAAAGTTATACATTATATACAAGAAGTCACACCCAAGAGATCAACCTAAGCGTAATACTTCTTAAGTTATATCCCATTTCTAGGCTCCGATAAAGCATTACCCTCGAAATCAACCAATTGATAGGCTCCCTTTTCTAAGACTTTCTTAACAATGAAGGGTTCAAACCACATGGGTTTGAATTTTCCTACCCCGAAGGGGTATTTATCTTCGTCATAGACCACGATAAGATCACTTTCATAGAAAAATATATGGCATACGGATCAATCATACTGACACTTGACATGTTGATTGTGAGCCCCGTTGGCCAAGGTTGTGTCTTGTCGCTTCTCATATAGCTTCTCAATATATAGAATACGCTCTTCAAGTGGAGAAGTGTCGGGCAACATTTCCACTGATGAATTAAGAGAGGGCATTTGGAACTCTATGGGAAAGACTTCCTCCATCCTGTAAATGAGTTGGAAAGGAGAAAAAACAGTACCAGTCTTGACTAAGGTTCGATAATCCCAAAGTGTTGAGTACAACATCAAATTCCAATTCGACTTGGCCAAATTGATCGTCTGTTGAAGAATAGTCTTGAGAGACTTATTAACAACCTCCACTTGACCATTCTCTTGTGGATAGTAGGGTGAAAAATGTTAGTTTTAAACCCCATTTTCAATGTTAACTCAGACATAATATTGTTTTGGAAGTGACTACCATGGTCTGTGACAATCTTCTTCATAATACCGAACCTCTCTACAATCTGGTTAAAAATGAGAATTGCAGTTGTTTCTCTGTCATTGCCAAATGTCGGCATGGCCTCAACCCACTTAGTAAAGTAATATACTGCCACGATGATATAATGATACCCTCTAGATGAATCTGGGTGGAATGTAGTGAAATCAATCCCCCATTTGGTGAAGGGACCATCACCAATAACTGGAAACATGGGAGCAGGGTGTGCCCGCATCTTCTGAGAGATGATTTGGCACAAGTAACACTTCTTGATCGCTTCTACACAATATTTGATTAATGAGGGCGAAAGTATCCAGCATGAAGAATTTTATGGGTTGTTTCCAACACATACAAGTGACTGCCACATGCTCCAGTGTGATAGTTATTCAACACAAGAACTGTCTCTTCGTGAGTGAGACAATGATGAAGAATGTAATCAACTCCTTGATGATATAAATTAGAATCGATGATAAGATAGTTTCACGCTTGATGGTGTATTCACCAACGCTCATCAAGAGAAGCAAAGGAAGGGCACTTCAAAGTCTAAATATACACAATTATATCTCCATACCAAGTGTCTGAAGATAGAATAAGGAAAATATCCCCATTGATCAGTGACTCTTTGGGAAAATCGTTACCACTTTCAATTGGGAGTTTCAAAATTAGTTTAGCAAAGACCAAGGAATTTTTATATTTCATCGAAACAAAATCCAAGTCAAATTATTACATGATGACTATCCATCGAATGATTTTCCCGCTGATGACCCGTCGTGTCAACACATATTGAAAAGGGTTCACGACAGCTACAACAATGGTCTTACGAGGTAAGATGTAATGATGGAACTGTTGGACAACATGGACAACTACCAAAACAAGTTTCTCAACATAGATGTAGTTGAGTTTCGATCCTACCAAGCCTCAACTAAGATAGTATATAACATGCTCTTCGATCATGTCTTCCTCTTGGACCAAGACCATGGAAATAGTAGACTCTGTGGAAACCCAATACAACAAGAAATTCTTTCCATTATAGGGAGGATTGAGGATAGGGGAAGACATCATAGCATGTTTCAATGCTTTGAAATAGCGTTGAGTCGCTTCATCCCAACATAATGGGACCCCTTTCTTTAAGAGACGCATAAACCCTTTAGTAATCTCGGCATAGTTGGAAACAAAATTCCAAATAAAGTTAGCTTCCCCCTATAAACTTTGAATATGGGGGATTGCATGCAAGGGAGGAAATTGAACTATTTCTGCAACCTTCAAATGATCGACCATGATCCCTTTAGTTAACGCGATAAAAAATAAAAAGCGACTCAATGTTACACAAAAAATACACTTATTCGGATAAAGGTGAATATGGTAGTAGTGGCACCTCTCAAATATAAGCCGTAAGTAGATGGATGATTGGATCTCTTACGAGAACATGATGCCATATCATCGAGATACACCTCGACTATGTGTTTGAGGTCGTGGAAGGAAAATGGCATTCCTATATGAAAAGTGGCTCGAGAATTCTTAAGGCCAAAAGGAATTTTCCTATATGCAAATGTACCCCAAGGACATATGAATGTCATTTTATGTTAATCCTTGGGTTTGATCTAAATCTAGTTGTACGTGGAAAAACAGTCCATAAAAGAAACAACCTCACAACCTGCACATTCATCGACAATGTGGTCAATGAATGGGGTTGGAAAATTATCTTTCAGGCAAGCTTTGTTCAGAACACGAAAGTCCATACACATGCAGATCGTACCTTGTTTTTTTTTATAGGAACAGGTTTCGACACCCATTCTATCAATTCCACTGGATAGATGAAACCAATGTTAATGAGTTTCTCCACCTTAGCCTTGATCGTCAGTTCCTTGTGAGGATTTACTAGGTGAAGCTTCTATCGGACATGCTTAGCATCAAGGTAAGTTGTAATCTCATGTTCAACTATACGTGGGTAAATTCCTGGCATCTCCTCATAAGACCAGGAAAAATGTCGCGAAACTCTTTAAATAATTCAATATAGATCTGAATCTCCTCGAAGGAGCAATCTGCTCTGACGAAGACATTTTTCATGACACCAGGGGTTCTATATATGTTGACAAGAATCATTTCAGCTATACTTCCCATGTTTCCCTCAGCATAGGTTCCTTGCATGGTCAGAGGGTTAACATGACAAGTGACATCTCCATTCACGGTCGTAGTGAAATATCCTATCTCTACTCTCCTCAGCTCAGGTAAAAAATAAGATATGTGGTGAATATCATCCCAAGGTCTATCTGGCCCAATCATTGCCTCTGAAATCCCCTTGTCGGAGGTTAAGACTAAGTCCAAAGGATTGTGAGTGGAAAGAGAGTCTTGAAACCAAATAGGCTCAAGAACATGATCTAGCTCTTGTGGGGGAGATGGATTAGGGTTGCCCGAGGCTTGCTAGACAATATTGTATGCAACCTCGACAATGGATAAAGGCATAGCCATTCTAGGATTCCCTACCCTTTCCATCGAATTCGATGGGGAAGGTAAAATCCACAGGTCGTTAAAGTAAGTTATTTGAAAGGAAGTGACTTGAAATATCGCAACCTTCAGCTGATCGGGGAAAACCAAAATAAAATTAACATCATTGGAAGGAGACGGAAAATCTAAAGTCCCCATTAGATATGGAAACAATATGGCACCTAAGTTGATGGTACCTGGTTGTGTGTTGTCAATAATCGAGACGTGAATACCTCCGATGAAGGGTCAAGACGAGAGAAGGATAACTGATCAACAGTTATGATTTGGCCTTTGTGAGGAAAACATAAGACCCGAAAAATGGTGGATACAACCTCTATCATAGAGTGGGTCCAACTCTGCCATAATAAAATATTGTAGTCGAGAGGTGCATTGACTACTTCTACCTCGACGCACACAGTTTTTACCTCCAATTGCACAGGGAAGGAGGGAATTATGCCATGTGGTATAAAATATATGTTTTCAAATACAATTAGCAACATGGGTGATAGAGAAAACTCAAGTTGGCCAATGGCCTTCCAACATGCCAATGACATCATGAAAGTCGAGGCACCCTTATCAACGAACATACGGGAAATGTTCTGTGTCAATGATTATGTGGCTTACACCACTACAATATGAAAAGTGACATGGTGAGGAAGAATAGGTTTATAATATGTAGGGTCAAAAATAATCATTCCTGATTTAGTAGTCTCGGTCGCTCCCAAGGAAGACAACATTGCTTTCCTCTATGAGGGGCAACTCTGGAGGACTTCCAGAGTAGACATTGCATAAGGAGTTTGTGTCAGATCCTCCACGATGGAATAATTATGAGCACCCCTTGTGTTTGGGTTGTGACAAGCCTTATTAAATGCACGGTTAGGGATGTGAGTCATAGTTTCTCCCATAGTCTTCACAATGTGAAGAGGAGGAGGTAGGTTGGAAGCTTCTTTGCCCTTCTCAGTAGATTCTGGAATTATGTAATTATGAGTCGTGGTCTATAGATGAGCATCTAATCTCATCATATAAATGTTTGCAACTACGTTATTAGCATTAGTCGCAGGGCATCCCTGATTTCCCCCAGGCGCATTCGTGGATGAGGAAGATTCATCCATATTTTTCCCTTGTGGAAAAGGGTTGGTTAAAACGACATTCTGCTGCTACACCAATAGATTTTGGGTTTCCTCATGCTGAGGGAATTGGTGAGTCAAGTGATCATCCGTGCAAAGCTTAGATAGAAACTTCACCTTCATCTTCTTTTTTTTACCCTTACCAACATTATTCGCAACCTTCTTATCCCCCTTAACCTTATTGTTTTTAGATTTACTCTTTCCATCGGATTGTTGGTTACCCTTTGGATTCATTGGTTTCACACTGTGTACATATGATGTTTGGGTTGCGGGGGCAACTGAACCAGGAGTTTGGCTGGACATATTCTATTGAATCGATAATTGTTTTAACTGGTTAGTCAACTGATCAGTGGGATTTCTTTGTGCTGAGCCTATTATTCCATCGGAGGGAGGCCCATAATTTTGTTTGGTCTTGTCAAAATTCGACCTTGGTGATTCTGGAAGGATCTTGTAGAACATACAGAATTGAGAGTAAATTAACTCCAGTTGTTGGGCTCTCATGATAGCCTCTTCTTTGGAAAAAACCCTGGATGTCGCGACGTCCTTGGATACACAAGGCACCAAGGAATTTAGGAACCACTCAAGAAAAAATGTGGGAGGGAACTTCACTTTGATCAAGCTCTTTCCTCGAGGCCATTCTCGGATGTGATCCAAAATATGGACGAATTTTGTTTGCTAGAAGTTGGCTATCAACTCAGTGTCAGCATCGTATCTTACCGGTAACTGGAAATGGTTTAATAAAACCATATCCAGGTCATTAAGGTAAGCATACTTCGATATATCAAGCTCGATATACCATTTCGTGGTACCCCCTATAAGAATGTTTTGAAACAAACAGAACCGAACAGAGTCATCCTTTAACGAGCTGGATGAGAACCATAAATGAAATGTCGTAACATGATCACCTGGATCTTCGCCAAGCTTTCCTTCAAACTTAGGGATGTCTGAAGGAAACTTATTTGGGATGGGGGGCCAAACAGATTATGATAGATCAGATCGTTCAACAACCTAAAAAAGTATATAAAATCAAGAATTACTAGGAATGGTAGTCTAGGTTGTGGTGGATTCAAAGGAAAAGAGGGGCCTGGATTTTAGGTGGCACCAGGTTGCTAGGAAAAGTTTCTTTGTTGGCCAGATTTTTGGAATAAACCATGGTGGCCCTGGCCAATAAAATGAGTTTGCACATGATTCTTCATTGTTAGCAGATTCCCATAGTTGGATGACATACCTTTTGTATGGATTTCTCCATGCACGATATTCCAAGGACATTTGTTTGAGATGACCCCAGTTGACCTTCCTGGCATAGGTATTGAACCCTTCTCGGGGTTCCACTGAGTGTGGGAGGGGTTTCCTCTGATCAAAATTTCTTGCAAAGGAAACGATCCCTGATAGGTATTTCCAAGACCTTGTGAGGAGTACATTCCTGTCATCGCTCCCTTTGAAGGAACGAAGCCTTGCATAGGTTTTGGTTGACCAAAGACAGGGTTTCCCCATGACAAGAAATCAGACAACGAGAAAGTGTTATTTCCAAATGCAGTGAACAAAAAAAAGGGCATAGACCCTACCAGATTCATATAGGATTGAGGCCCATGACTCCCCCTAATGAAAACTCTAGAGTTGGTGTTAAGGTTGAATAGATTTTGGAAATCTCCTCCGAGAGAAGGGGACGAACGAGGGATATGACCCCCACCGTAAGGGATAGCGTTAAAAAGGGAAGTGGTGCCTGTGAAAGATCCTTGTATGGGAGAATTAGAAATCCCTACCTCCAGACCAACAATTTGTAGAGTAGAGTAGGTTAGGATTGAACTAGAGTCAAAACCCGACATCCAATACAAAAGGGGAGCACCATACATGTTCTAAATAGAGTTAATAATGGTCATAGTCATTGAGGGGACTGTGCCACTACCCGAAGTTGTGGGTGTATGGATAGTTGTAGTCCTAATAGGTGGAGGTGGGGGAGGAGGCATGACACCCCATCCCATGGTAGCCAATATGGGAGTATGAGGACTCCCAGAAGAGGTAGCATGAGTTTCTTCCATCACTTCTCATCTAACAAAATGGTGTTTAAGTGAAGTCACCTCAGGAGGGACTATCTTAATAACAAGCGACGTTGATAAATCAGTGATCGGAGGGTTTGTGGGCCTGAATCCTTCAACTTCAAGGTCTGAAACAATGGACTCCTTCGGTGTAGGAAAGTATTCTCTAGGAATCATCTCGGGTACAGTTTCCTCTGGCCCGGTCGCTTCAAATGAACCTGCTTGATCTATCTTGCGCCTCAGTGGTGGTGGAGGTGGCTCCAAAGTAACGGGCGACAGACCCTGAATCCTACACAAATGGAGGAGATGTTTATATTCCACCTTTTGAAATGATCAAACAATAGTCTAAGGTCTGGCTAGCATGAAACACACAGCACACACTAAAAATTTTCTAACGGAAAATAAATAAATCAGCAGACTGACATGATGAACAGTTACACCAATCGACATTAAAGAAACTTCTCAATGAAATTCTAACTAGAACAAGGAAACACCCTCCGGGTATAATCTACAAAGTGTGATCAATATTTTTCCCTTGGTACCATGTTATACCCCACAGTCACCCATGTAAGTCCCTAAAAACATGCAACTAGGTTGTGAGCTCCCAATCATTCACTAGGTGGGTATAGTTGATAGTTGAGCTGGTTATAATGAGAAGGATAATAAATTCTGAATCCTTTCAAGGGTGTCGAAGGAAAATAGTCTAGAATAAAACTGTGGATCTCAAATGGATTCGAGGTCCATGAGGATCTGTAGTGAAATGCGATCAACAAAAATCCCAAGAACGACCCTCAATATATGATCCCCCATTATGTTTGTTCCACCTTTGGAGGGGTTACTTCCTCTACCTTTCCTCATGTGACCTCGTGTTTATCCCCTTGTGTGAGAGGGGGGTCCCGGATAACTCTTATGAATCTGAACTTTCACACTCACTATCAAAGAATCTTATGTTTGTTTAAGCAGACTTGAAGAGTTTCCTCTCCACACCTATTTCAAGGCCTTAAAGGATAGACTACTTAGTGAACCCTACAAACAAAATTCTAGTTGATTTTAGTGTTAATTGTTGATATTAAGTGGCTTGATTTACTCAAAGGGGTATGGACGTGTAACTTATGGTGTTTTCAAGAGACAAAATATAAGAAATAAAATATTTAGAACATTCGTGCAGAAATCAAACTATGTTCTACAACTAAAAAATGGCTTTTAATCTTTGCAAGTGGAAACTTTTCGAAATATAGTCCAAGATCCTAAAATGAAAAAAGTTTCCTAGAATGCGCGTTTCATTTCACAATGCAAATGCAAACTACTAAACTTTATAGGAAATAATATAGAAGGAATATTGGAAATGGAACTCTTTTCTTTGGTAATAAACAACCTATGCTACAACTACCAAACAAAGATGCATAACTAAATGCAAGAACATTTTTATTTTTATTTTGAATGATTAGAAAATAAAATCACAAGTAAATGATATATTTTTGTTTTTCAAAGCACAAACAAGTTAAAGACAAAATAAGCCCAAGACTAACGCAGACCCTAAGCCACTACTTGAATGCAGGGATTCATTGGAATCCACAGCAGGATATAACGCTTATAAGTTCACCCTAAACCTTAAAAAAAACAAAAGAAATAAAAAAAACAACAAAGGTTCTTTACAAATTGAAAGATAAATTGAATCTTTAAACCAACCAAACATAATCAAAAGAGGTCTTGAAGAGTTCAAGAAAGCATGAGAAGCAAAGAGCTTCTTTCCAGGAAAGAAAAAGTCTTTTAAAAAATTCTTCCAAAACACAGAGATGTGTGTTGTGCACGAGAAACCTGTGTATGTACACGGGATGTATATTATACATAAGGTGTATGTATATTATACATAATGTGTATTTACACATTATATATAGAGGACATGGCATGTACACCTCTGCAAAGTTTCAAAAAAGAAAAGGGTTTGGATAGACAACTGGGCAAGGGAGACTGGTAGGCACCTGGAAGGTGATCATAGACCCAAACTGACTCAGAAAACTCAAAAAGAAACTGAAAATCAAATCAAACCAAAATATCCCACTAAGACCCTAGGGAGACTCCCCAATGGAGTCGCCAATTCTACTATAGGTAAATTCCCCCTAAAATGGGTCTAAGGAATAGTCAGAGCGATAACTCCCTTAAAATAATGACTTGTCTCTAATCTACCCCAAAACAATCTAGACTAAGTGATAAGAGAAAGAGAGAAGAGAAGATTAATGAGTGCACTTTGAATCCTTATGGTTTATGTAGACCTCTTCCACTTGTTTTTTCCTCCTAGATCATAGATATCCTCCCAAAGATGACCTGCAGTGGGTTAAGAATACAATG
>SNQJ01S0063958.1:57224-74236 GCA_010110895.2 Picea sitchensis | reverse complement strand
ATGTGAAGAGGAGGAGGTAGGTTGGAAGCTTCTTTGCCCTTCTCAGTAGATTCTGGAATTATGTAATTATGAGTCGTGGTCTATAGATGAGCATCTAATCTCATCATATAAATGTTTGCAACTACGTTATTAGCATTAGTCGCGGGGCATCCCTGATTTCCCCCAGGCGCATTCGTGGATGAGGAAGATTCATCCATATTTTTCCCTTATGGAAAAGGGTTGGTTAACACGACATTCTGTTGCTACACCAATAGATTTTGGGTTTCCTCATGCTGAGGGAATTGGTGAGTCAAGTGATCATCCGTGCAAAGCTTAGATAGAAACTTCACCTTCATCTTCTTTTTTTTACCCTTGCCAACATTATTCGCAACCTTCTTATCCCCCTTAACCTTATTGTTTTTAGATTTACTCTTTCCATCGGATTGTTGGTTACCCTTTGGATTCATTGGTTGCACACTATGTACATATGACGTTTGGGTTGCGGGGGCAACTGAACCAGGAGTTTGGCTAGACATATTCTATTGAATCGATAATTTTTTTAACTGGTTAGTCAACTGATCAGTGGGATTTCTTTGTGCTGAGCCTATTATTCCATCGGAGGGAGGCCCATAATTTTGTTTGGTCTTGTCAAAATTCGACCTTGGTGATTCTGGAAGGATCTTGNTGAATCGATAATTGTTTTAACTGGTTAGTCAACTGATCAGTGGGATTTCTTTGTGCTGAGCCTATTATTCCATCGGAGGTAGGCCCATAATTTTGTTTGGTCTTGTCAAAATTCGACCTTGGTGATTCTGGAAGGATCTTGTATAACATACAGAATTGAGAGTAAATTAACTCCAGTTGTTGGGCTCTCATGATAGCCTCTTCTTTGGAAAAAACCCTGGATGTCGCGACGTCCTTGGATACACAAGGCACCAAGGAATTTAGGAACCACTCAAGAAACAATGTGGGAGGGAACTTCACTTTGATCAAGCTCTTTCCTCGAGGCCATTCTCGGATGTGATCCAAAATATGGACAAATTTTGTTTGCTAGAAGTTGGCTAGCAACTCAGTGTCAGCATCGTATCTTACCGGTAACTGGAAATGGTTTAATATAACCATATCCAAGTCATTAAGGTAAGCATACTTCGATATATCGAGCTTGATATACCATTTCGTGGTACCCCCTATAAGAATGTTTTGAAACAAACAGAACCGAACAGAGTCATCCTTTAACGAGCTGGATGAGAACCATAAATGAAATGCCGTAACATGATCACCTGGATCTTCGCCAAGCTTTCCTTCAAACTTAGGGATGTCTGAAGGAAACTTATTTGGGATGGGGGGCCAAACAGATTATGATAGATCGGATCGTTCAACAACCTCAAAAAGTATATAAAATCAAGAATTACTAGGAACGGTAGTCTAGGTTGTGGTGGATTCAAAGGAAAAGAGGGGCTAGGATTTTAGGTGGCACCAGGTTGCTAGGAAAAGTTTCTTTGTTGGCCAGATTTTTGGAATAAACCATGGTGGCCCTGGCCAATAAAATGAGTTTGCACATGATTCTTCATTGTCAGCAGATTCCCATAGTTGGATGACATACCTTTTGTATGTATTTCTCCATGCACGATATTCCAAGGACATTTGTTTGAGATGACCCCAGTTGACCTTCCTGGCATAGGTATTGAACCCTTCTCGGGGTTCCACTGAGTGTGGGAGGGGTTTCCTCTGATCGAAAATTCTTGCAAAGGAAACGATCCCTGATAGGTATTTCCAAGACCTTGTGAGGATTACATTCCTGTCATCACTCCCTTTGAAGGAATGAAGCCTTGCATAGGTTTTGGTTGACCAAAGACAGGGTTTCCCCATGACAAGAAATCAGACAATGAGAAAGTGTTATTTCCAAATGCAGTGAACAAAAAAAAGGGCATAGACCCTACCAGATTCATATAGGATTGAGGCCCATGACTCCCCCTAATGAAAACTCTAGAGTTGGTGTTAAGGTTGAATAGATTTTGGAAATCTCCTCCGAGAGAAGGGGACGAACGAGGGATATGACCCCCACCGTAAGGGATAGCGTTAAAAAGGGAAGTGGTGCCTGTGAAAGATCCTTGTATGGGAGAATTAGAAATCCCTACCTCCAGACCAACAATTTGTAGAGTAGAGTAGGTTAGGATTGAACTAGAGTCAAAACCCGACATCCAATACAAAAGGGGAGCACCATACATGTTCTAAATAGAGTTAATAATGGTCATAGTCATTGAGGGGACTGTGCCACTACCCGAAGTTGTGGGTGTATGGATAGTTGTAGTCCTAATAGGTGGAGGTGGGGGAGGAGGCATGACACCCCATCCCATGGTAGCCAATATGGGAGTATGAGGACTCCCAGAAGAGGTAGCATGAGTTTCTTCCATCACTTCTCATCTAACAAAATGGTGTTTAAGTGAAGTCACCTCAGGAGGGACTATCTTAATAACAAGCGACGTTGATAAATCAGTGATCGGAGGGTTTGTGGGCCTGAATCCTTCAACTTCAAGGTCTGAAACAATGGACTCCTTCGGTGTAGGAAAGTATTCTCTAGGAATCATCTCGGGTACAGTTTCCTCTGGCCCGGTCGCTTCAAATGAACCTGCTTGATCTATCTTGCGCCTCAGTGGTGGTGGAGGTGGCTCCAAAGTAACGGGCGACAGACCCTGAATCCTACACAAATGGAGGAGATGTTTATATTCCACCTTTTGAAATGATCAAACAATAGTCTAAGGTCTGGCTAGCATGAAACACACAGCACACACTAAAAATTTTCTAACGGAAAATAAATAAATCAGCAGACTGACATGATGAACAGTTACACCAATCGACATTAAAGAAACTTCTCAATGAAATTCTAACTAGAACAAGGAAACACCCTCCGGGTATAATCTACAAAGTGTGATCAATATTTTTCCCTTGGTACCATGTTATACCCCACAGTCACCCATGTAAGTCCCTAAAAACATGCAACTAGGTTGTGAGCTCCCAATCATTCACTAGGTGGGTATAGTTGATAGTTGAGCTGGTTATAATGAGAAGGATAATAAATTCTGAATCCTTTCAAGGGTGTCGAAGGAAAATAGTCTAGAATAAAACTGTGGATCTCAAATGGATTCGAGGTCCATGAGGATCTGTAGTGAAATGCGATCAACAAAAATCCCAAGAACGACCCTCAATATATGATCCCCCATTATGTTTGTTCCACCTTTGGAGGGGTTACTTCCTCTACCTTTCCTCATGTGACCTCGTGTTTATCCCCTTGTGTGAGAGGGGGGTCCCGGATAACTCTTATGAATCTGAACTTTCACACTCACTATCAAAGAATCTTATGTTTGTTTAAGCAGACTTGAAGAGTTTCCTCTCCACACCTATTTCAAGGCCTTAAAGGATAGACTACTTAGTGAACCCTACAAACAAAATTCTAGTTGATTTTAGTGTTAATTGTTGATATTAAGTGGCTTGATTTACTCAAAGGGGTATGGACGTGTAACTTATGGTGTTTTCAAGAGACAAAATATAAGAAATAAAATATTTAGAACATTCGTGCAGAAATCAAACTATGTTCTACAACTAAAAAATGGCTTTTAATCTTTGCAAGTGGAAACTTTTCGAAATATAGTCCAAGATCCTAAAATGAAAAAAGTTTCCTAGAATGCGCGTTTCATTTCACAATGCAAATGCAAACTACTAAACTTTATAGGAAATAATATAGAAGGAATATTGGAAATGGAACTCTTTTCTTTGGTAATAAACAACCTATGCTACAACTACCAAACAAAGATGCATAACTAAATGCAAGAACATTTTTATTTTTATTTTGAATGATTAGAAAATAAAATCACAAGTAAATGATATATTTTTGTTTTTCAAAGCACAAACAAGTTAAAGACAAAATAAGCCCAAGACTAACGCAGACCCTAAGCCACTACTTGAATGCAGGGATTCATTGGAATCCACAGCAGGATATAACGCTTATAAGTTCACCCTAAACCTTAAAAAAAACAAAAGAAATAAAAAAAACAACAAAGGTTCTTTACAAATTGAAAGATAAATTGAATCTTTAAACCAACCAAACATAATCAAAAGAGGTCTTGAAGAGTTCAAGAAAGCATGAGAAGCAAAGAGCTTCTTTCCAGGAAAGAAAAAGTCTTTTAAAAAATTCTTCCAAAACACAGAGATGTGTGTTGTGCACGAGAAACCTGTGTATGTACACGGGATGTATATTATACATAAGGTGTATGTATATTATACATAATGTGTATTTACACATTATATATAGAGGACATGGCATGTACACCTCTGCAAAGTTTCAAAAAAGAAAAGGGTTTGGATAGACAACTGGGCAAGGGAGACTGGTAGGCACCTGGAAGGTGATCATAGACCCAAACTGACTCAGAAAACTCAAAAAGAAACTGAAAATCAAATCAAACCAAAATATCCCACTAAGACCCTAGGGAGACTCCCCAATGGAGTCGCCAATTCTACTATAGGTAAATTCCCCCTAAAATGGGTCTAAGGAATAGTCAGAGCGATAACTCCCTTAAAATAATGACTTGTCTCTAATCTACCCCAAAACAATCTAGACTAAGTGATAAGAGAAAGAGAGAAGAGAAGATTAATGAGTGCACTTTGAATCCTTATGGTTTATGTAGACCTCTTCCACTTGTTTTTTCCTCCTAGATCATAGATATCCTCCCAAAGATGACCTGCAGTGGGTTAAGAATACAATGAAAAAACATGTACAAATACAATCTCTAGTAATCCACTTAAAAGCATAAATATAGATATAAATTCTCAAATTAACAAGAACGTGTACACATAGGTTTTTGGACAAAGATAATCTCTTTTATTCAAATTCAATATTAAAGGTTACAACCTTTGCTTGTGAACACTGCTCTATGAACCAAGTCTGGGCTCCTATGTCGTGCCTCCACGTGCATCAATTCCACATAGAATTATCACAACCAACTTACCATCAAGAGAAGAAGTAAAAGTTGAATAGGAAGAATGGATGGAGGGGAAATATGAGGCTAAAACTCAGAGAAAGATTCAAATCTTGGGCAATGAGAGGGAAAGAATTTTGGCATAGTTTTCTTACTATCTTGTTCCTATGTCTAAATGACTCCCCAATACTTCTTTTTATTTGTGAAAATGATGTTTATTCAGTTTGGAGATCGGATACAAGGGATAAAATTGTTAGGAAACCATCCATATCCCTTAAACTCCACCGAAATACGTGCAATTTTATATTTTTTGCAAATTTTGGAGGTAAATGCAGGCTATCTAGCATGTAAAAAGATTATGTACATGGGATAACTAGTGTGCAGAATATGTGTGTATGCAGGATATTAGTGCAGTCTAGTCTGTACATTATACAAAAAATGAATTTTTAGAAGGAAACCTTAGCAGTCTGTTTCACAAAGTATGCAAACGGATATGTCAATGTCTTGGATGCATAGATGTGAAATTTTTGGACTATAACACCAGTTTCCTCCACAAGTCCTTCGAGCATCAACTCAATAATGAGGATCTTCCTCAAATAACCCAATAAGGATGGGAGCACACCTTATGGATATATAGGAGACGAAATAACACTAGAAACTAAGTTTCCATGTCAGGGGATGCTACTTAGAGAATGAAGGCATTAGGGAAGCTTGCTAGTTCTCAATAGCATAACCTTGCACAATCAAACTTGTCCTCATATTTTCCCTCAATGGTTATTTTATACCATCCTTGAGAGGTTTCATAGGTCTAATTATATATAGTATGGGCTCAAAGACGTTGGGAAAAGTGCCCAACTGAAAAACCTACTCAAAATTGTGGAAATATTTTATTTTTCATAATGTTTTAGGGCATCTATGGATTGTATACTAACAAGTCACAAATTTTTGCATGTTTCATAAAGGAAACCCGTAGATATATGCAAAAGACAAGTTTTTTAAGTAACTTTGATGATGAAATATTGGAATTTTTCTTAGCAATCCAGGAAAAAGGGTAAGGCCATGTCACAAATCCATAGGTGTGTCATTTTGTGCTATAAAAGATGCCCCCTAATGTGTGAGGTTAGAAGGGAAAAATGATGGCCAAAATATAGTATAAATCTAAGAGGTAAGGATGATACGAAGTAAACTCGTGAAGGTTCCCGAACAACTGATCCAAAAACAGAAACCGTTAGCCAAAATCAAGTAAGAGTATTCTATTCCCAAGTTGGGCATACCCATGTTCAACAGTGATGTAAGAATGTCTGCCAAATCAAGTACATTGTGGGTCCATGGTACATATGAAAGTATGACTAATGTCCATGGCCACAAGAAATACACAGTGGATCCATGTGATATATAAAAGTAGCAAACATGGCCACAAGGAAAATACAATGGATCCATGTGAAAGTAGATCATAGCCACGAAGAGATACATAGTATATCTATGTCTCAAAATAAAGAAAAAAAGGTATATGAGACCAATCGAGTGAACCAAGATGATCCTATGCAAGTACCAATGTTTGTGCAATGGTACAATATGTTGAGTAGGAGCACAAAAGATGTGATTCTCGTACCTCACCTAAAGTCTTCAAAACAATATACCGTGGTACGATTCCACACTGTATGAATATATGTGTTGGGTTAGAACACAGTGAGACACCATTTGATTACCAGTCACTGATGTATACCACTAAAAAATGTGAGACAACCCACTAATGATGATAATGGGTGTCAAGGTACCATGGTACAATCTAATAAGTTTGAATAAATGAGGTGATGTTGAACACCTGGTAGAATCTATCAAGCAGGGGAAATTGATCTATTCCCATTATCAATAGTGAGGGAACCTTCCACTGATGATTGCAAGACCCAAGGTACCAAATATGAATCTAGATCCCTATCCTAGAGGAAGATATGTCAAATTCGATAGGAAGAGATCCGCTAGAAGGAAGGCATTAAATCATCCTCCATCATTCAGCATGAGGGGTAGCAAAAGGACAAAGATTTGGAAGGAATCAGATGAAAATATTGTAAGGACCACACTGAGGTATGACTTCAACATGCATAGATGGAAATAGTGCACAACATAGACTCTTTGAATAGTATCCAATGATTAATACTACTCAAAAAGATGAGGAATTCACTAATAGGGTCAAATGGAAACCAAGGTAACACACAAATCCATATGTTGGATGATTTTTCTAATTAATATTTTCTAATTAATCCTCAAACATGGTATTTTGTAATTAATATGTAAGAGTTCAAGCCTGACGATGAAGACATTAGGTATAATATATATGCAAGATAATGCAGAGATGAAAATATGTTCTTCATATAAGTTAATCATTTACTTATTAACAATGCAATGAGATGATATCTCAAACCAATGCACAGGGAGAAATAATATCCTTAAAATAAATTTCTATTCAAATCATATAAAATAGGACATTGAGCTGAGCAATTGTATAGGATCAAAAAATATTTTGAAATAAACAAATTCCAAGGACAAGTTATCAATTTCATTATGAAAATATCATAGATCTTGAATCATAACTAAAGGAATGATGAAGAACATCAGAAGGCGCAAAATCAAAGAGATTCTTGGTCATGATAAACCTCCACAAAGATAACAATCAATGAATATCCAAAACCATAACCCCTCTTACAATGGGTAAAGAATCATCAATAGGCTCATAGTAGTATGGATTAGACAATAAGTCTCAAATTTAGTAAGGCGTCCCTTTTTCTTTATCATATGAAAGAGAAATGAAAGGGGGGGTGGTTGTAGTCAAAACAAAGGGATACACACTGGGAGAAGCAACTATCTTTGTCATTAAATTCTGGGGACTTTACCTCATATTCGAATGTTAAGGATAATATCAAGAAGTTGTAGACAATCTTCCAATAGTTATTTTTACCACCATAATTTCAAATTCCTAAAACATATAACCCAATATTTCGATTCCTTTCAATATAACATACCTTTTTTCAAGAGCCAATGAGTGAGGTGAATTATTGAACTAGATATAAACTTATTATTTTCCTTAATTTAACCATGAGATTACACTTTTTATAAAAAAACATATATCTTTACAAGTGTGTTTCTCACCTCTCTTTTCTTGGCATTACTTCATTTCCAGTGAGCATCCATAGCCCTAATGAAGTTTCCTTGGTACCATACAAGCATAAACCCACTACTAGTGAGCGTTCATAGCACTGATGGTTTTACTCACACTTCCCACACTATTAATANCTCTCTTTTCTTGGCATTACTTCATTTCCAGTGAGCATCCATAGCCCTAATGAAGTTTCCTTGGTACCATACAAGCATAAACCCACTACTAGTGAGCGTTCATAGCACTGATGGTTTTACTCACACTTCCCACACTATTAATAGTGGTTTAAACTTTTCTTTTATTATAACTTCCCTTTGATTTAAATAATATATTTTATGCATTTAAGGTTAACCCAAAGGTTTCCCTAATAACCATCATAGTAGTAGCCAACCGATTAATGTGAGGTGGATGGAGCTCAAAGAAAAAGGTAGATAGACAGTTTCCTCTACTAATGGATTATTGTGTTATGTTGGGTAAGGACATGTGTTTCACCACAACCATTAGTTGATATCCAAATCTAAGAACTTCATGAAAATATTCCAGACAGAGCAACACACATTTTTTTCCAACTTGTATTGATCTCTTCAGTGTATAATGGGAGTTGGACCTACCCCACCTTCACCCTCATAAATTAATATTTATGCCTAATGAGGGAATGAAAAAAGATCAAGAAATATCATTGGTAAAATGGAAAGATAAAATCTATATTTAGAAGCAATAAGAAAGATCTAAAGATAACTAAATTATGGAAGGAAAATGAAACTAAACTAACAAAAAACTAAAACTGAAAAGAGTCAATCATCAAAATAAAATGAAACGGACTGAAGAATTCGAAAGGAATACGGCAAGATGGGATAATCCTAGAACAACAATAGAGTACAATGGAATATGTATGGATCTCAAGGTCTTGGGGTAAGGAAAAATATTCATTACGCAAACTTTGCACACGAGCTAAGGTCCAACAAAATGATTTTGTAAACCAAAGTGAATAATTAGGAAATTGAAAAATCAACAAGATAATGAAAAGGAGTGACCATACAAAATGATACCCAATTTAGTTCCTTATTTTGATGGGTTATACCTCTCCTAGGTGGAAACAAATTGGACTCTCGAAATGTTGAGAAACAAAATCTTCTATATTTATGAGTAATGAGTAAGGTCTGAAAAGAATTAACATCCTTTAAAAACTTACTACCACATATAAGGTTGAGGTGAGGTAAGTTTTGGGAAGTGAAATATTTCCAAATGATTAAATCAAGGTATTCACTTGTTCCTTGATTGTGAACTTGAAACACTCTAATTATTTTATCATTCAAACCTAATGGAATAAAATAAAAATGTTCAAAGAAGAAGGTAAAATTATGTACAGAAGAAATAAAAACAAAAATATTTTATGTCACTTATGAAAAGAAACATCAATTTTAAATAATAACATGAAAACCAAGAAAAATCATAAAAATCGAGATGGGAGAAGCATTTTCAGTGAAACTAAGGACACATAGTCAAGTGAGATAAATCAACCATTCATAACAGAGATTAATAACAATATTCTTAGGGAAAATATCTCAATAAGAAAAGTCAAGCGGATGAATGATTAAACATAATTATCTAATCTAATTTTCCCGTGATATTTTATACCCATGTGATGAAATAATTTAAATTTATCCCTCTGCCTATCAACATAGTTTGATGGAATTTCTTAGTAGAACTGATTTTCAATTTATTTATGTGGAACAGACTCTAAGTACAATCACCCTAGGTGAGGCTTTAGTACAATAATATTTTTCAAGTGTATGACCTTCAATCTTAGAGTATGCATTAATATATTCTATCAAGGTATTCAATACCTTTCTACAATAAAATGTGAGCATTAATTTCCAACACTGAAATGATTACGACATTCCTCCATGGTGACATAAGAAATCATTACCTTGTTATGGAGGAAATAAAACAAATCAAATGTGTAAGAGAAGAAACTTCAAGTTAGTAATTCTGTTTTATTAAATATGTGTTTTTCATTAAGGTTGTTATAGGTCCTAGGCTTGAAATCTTCATTGATTATTTAAACTAGTGATGATGAATCATCAATCCATCATGAGTTGATGAATAATTAGATTGATGCCAAAAATCTATTGTAAAGTAATAAAAAAAGGAAACTTTAGATCGACACTTCCCTAAGCTTCCCAGTTCTCTACCAGGCATGTAAGGAAGATTGCCTTTAGCTAATCGTCATGCCATTACTTGTGTAAACCTGCTATTATACGAGAATAAATGAGTAATATTTCAATTCAAAAAATATTCCACCTTAAATGACCAATCCCAAAATTAATATTAATATGATGACAATTGTTATCATTATTCCTAGGAAAAATGGAAAAAATATGCAAAGTTGTTCTTTAGCAAGCCTATGCTCTAATATGTTGACTAAACATGGATTGATGTAGAAATGTAGTGCTAGTGAAGTCATTCAAGTATTATTTTTTATTCATTTAGCCAAATATTACATCCTTCTTCATGCGGACTAAGAATCAAGTATTTTCCCACGATATTTCTTTAGAAAAATCATTTTGTTCCTGATATAGTTCATCAATATATTTTATTAAAAACAACGTAAACTTCATCATACCAATTAATTCATTTCCTCTTTATGTTAATAATGATAATGTGAAGAGTCCATTTGATTACCTTTAATGTCCCAATAGGAAATAAGAAACTACTAATGATATAGGAGGATTGAAGACCCTATGATTTATGGATGAGTGGTGAGTTGATACTTGACAAGATAGATATATCCATGAGAGAAATAACATAAAGTTTCCAATAGAGTTCCAAGTGGAAAAAGAATGAGTTTACTTCTCTGAGTCCACATATGACATAGAAACATATGACATAGAATATAGAGAAAATAAAATGTCGATGAGTTTGCAGTCTATCTCTCTGCTAGATAGGTTTTCCATCAAAAGGACTAAGTATAGAACTTGACCAAAGTTGTAACAACATGAATTTTTTTTTATGTTATGGGCTTCGATCGATGTAATTCCAAGAAGTACAAATTTCAATAGATTCATGAGTTACATTCCATAAGGACTTATATTGTGAAAACTTATAATCCCGTCTAAGGTGAAAATAAAAGTTGGGAACCCAAGGTCCACAATTTAGAAATTGCATGAAATTTTCCACAATGGGTTTTTTCAACCTCAAACATTTTAATGATCTCAATATTCATGTGATGATTATATGAGAGGGTAAGCTAATCCATAACAAAGATCATATTAATCAACCATGTGACCAAAATAATCAATCCAAAATAAGCAAATATAGTGAATGGTAAAAGCTTCCCAAGAAAATATCAAGTATGAAAGATTCATTGATTGGAAGGATTTGGCTTAGATATTTAGTCAACCATTGAGTTTTTGAATAAAATGATTGATCTTAGGAAATTCTCTGAAGGATATTTCAGTAGAAATATCTGTAGATTAGTGTTTCCCCAAATTTTGACAACATGTTCCAGACAGTGTCATAGACTACCATTGGCTATAGTATATATAAAGACTTTAATTAGAGAAACTAAATAATGGTTGGCAATATTAACCTTGAAAAAATTACTCCGTAGAGAGAAGGATATTCACAACCATTGATATTGAAAGTCGAGGAAGGAAGAAAACTAACCAAAGACTAGGAATCATAAACTTAATTGCGAAGAACTAACTTAATCTACACCCAAAATTAATTAGAATGATAATCAACAATGAAGACCTTAAAATATGGGATACGTTCTTGGATAGAGTGTTGTATGCATTTTCCCAGCCATAATCTTTCATAGATGAATTTATTGAAAGTCAAAATTAAAACTATAGACAAAGGATATGCAAGGAAAAAGGAAATGATACCTTTCCTACTCCTATCCTACAATATATTGACCATAAATGAACTACGTGAAATCATAATGTCAATGTGCCCAACCATGTTAATATAACCCTCCAATAACAAGTTCATAAAAAATTAGCAACAAATTTTGAAGTAATAATAGACAACAAAAAATAGGAAACATTAAATCAGGTAAACATGTCTTCATCATGTAAAAGATAACATTGTTACTATTCATGGAAAATCTTACCAAGTAAGGTCTCTCCAACCAAGCCTCAAATCTGTCACAAAATATTCCATGAATGATATAGGATTTATGGAGGGGGTTCATAAGAAAATATCATACCAAAAGAGAACCATGTAGGAAATCTGCAAGAAATCATCCTTGTGAAAAAGTCTTTGTGGTGATGTTATCATTAAGTCTGGAAGACAAGGGAAAATAAAAATGACCTAACACAACCATCGGCGTAGGATGAAGTGCTTCATTGTCTTTGGAAGGATTCATGGGTTGATAATTTACGTGAACAACCACTTGAGACAAATTAATTGATTTATATGGATTATCTCCCATGATCGTATATGGAAAATCATTGGTAATATGGTGATGGCTACTAATATTTACTAGAATTATTTTTCTTGTTGTCAAAGTATTAATGTTGTCATTAATTTCATATTATGGAGTAACAATACACACAACATTTTCAAAATTGATTTATATATATAGGTCTACAAGTACATTAAAAGGAGGTGCATGTGGAAAAGTAAAAAGTGAAATGGTGGTTTCAAACCCATGGGTTTGGGGTGTTTCCCCATGGTATTTGGGTAATTTTTCTATGGTATTGGAAATTAATTATTTAATTAAGGGACATGCTCCTTCATTAATTATTATGAACATGTATAAAAAGAGAAAGAATTGAGAGAAAGTATGTGTGTGAAAAGTGGATTAGCAAAGATTGAATTGTGAAATCAGTTTAAGACATGTCATCTTGGCACTTTTACTATAACTTATTTTCTAGGACACTTCAGAGGTTCACAATTTGCATGGACAGAGGATATATATATAGGTGTACATGTGGTAAAAATTTCAGATGCTAATTCTATATAAATTTAGAGATATTCCCTATGTAAGTTAGGTCTCCTAGATACTCCTTAACTGATTTTCAAACAAGCCAACATGGAACTTTTGGTATAAATTATTTTGGGGATGTTTTAGACATTGAAACTTTGTATAGAAAAAGGTGATATCTGAATGTACATGTGGTACAAATTTCAAATGTTTGTTCACTATACTTTTTTATATATGTTATGTGGAAGATAGGATTCCTAAATGCTCTTGAAATTAGTTTCAAACATGCTAGCATGAGATTTTCATTGTAACTTCTTTTCCAAGATTCTTTAGACTATGAAAATTTTAGAGAATATAGGAGACATAAAGAAGTACCTCAAGTAACAATTTCATAAACATGTTTTCAAAATTGGATACATGGCATGTTGTATAAGTTCATTCTTGGGAAGAGGCCCAAAACAAAAGTATTTGAGAAATTTACCATTTGGAAATTAAAATATTGGTCAAACATGGTAAAGATGGAAGTAGTTAGAATAATTGGTGAAGGAAGAAACAATGATTAGACCCAATGAAGGAAGAAGCACCAAGCAGACTTGGTGAAGGAAGAAATAGAAAAAAGACTCGGTGAATGTTGGTGAAACTCACAAAAAGAGATTGGTGTCTCTTGCTAAGTTGGTGCTTTACGATGGGGATTGGCATTTCCAGTATATTGGTTTCTATGAATATTTGTAAGAGTTGGTTGTTTGCATAGAAACAATGATATTGGTGTCTCTTATTGAGTTAGTGCTTAGAGATGGGGATTGGTGTCTACAAATATTTGTAAGAGTAGGTTGGTGCCTACAAGAATTTGTACCAATGGGGATTGGTGTCTCTAGTAGGTCAGTGCCTACAATTATTTTTAATAGTCAGTTGGTGCCTACAAATAATTATAAAGAGAATTTTTTTGTTTTTCTCCCAAAAGGATTTCCACATAAATATTTTGTTCCCTGTTTTGCAGTTAATAGATTTCATATGTGATTATTTCATTATGGTTGATGAATGTTTGAAAAATAAAAAAAGTGTCTTCTACTTATTCACACCCCCTTAGTCAGTATAAATTTGTTCTAAATAGTTTGTATCAGAGGGAGTTCCTCAGGAAACAGTCTAACCACTGGAAGGTATATCTCAGGAGAAGATATGGATGATCAAGAAGGCTTCTACACAAAGAGGGATATCTTGTTTGATGAAACAAACTATGACCTATGGAGCATAAGGATGAGAACATATCTAATGGCCCTTGAGTTTGATATTTGGAAATTAGTCATGACTAGTTATACATCCCCAACAAATCCACCAACAGATGCAGTCAAGAAGGATCCTAGTGAACATAATGAAAAATCCATGAATTCCATCTTCTATGGTCTATTAGAATCCAATTGTTTCAAGGTGATGCATTGTGGATCGATATAATAAATTTGGGACAAACTTCAAAATATCTATGAGATCGATGACAACTTTAAGAAGGAAAATATCCAAACTCATAGAAGATAGTTCAAGATTCTGAAATTGAAATAAAAATAAAATGTTGTATCGTATCTCCTCTGTGTGGATGAAATTGTCAACACCGCCATAGGACTTGGTGAAAAGGTTTAAGAACCGATGGTTGTAAAAAAGGTGTTAAGATCACTCCCTTTGATATTTGATGCCAAATTTTATGCCATGGAAGAAATGAAGGAACTATATTCAATAACAGTGGATAAAGTACAAGGGATCCTCACGACATATCAAATGAGGAGAGAGAAACAAAATCCATAAAATAAATAAAAAACCTTCAAAGCCTCAAAGAATACAAAGAATAGAGAGCATAAATCAATCAATAGCTTAGATAATGAATCAAATTCAATGAAATACCATTTTGTGAGGAAACTCTAGAAAGGATCCAAACAATATAAAGGTAAGCGTCCCTTTAAATGTTTTAATTGTGGAAAAATAGGAGATTTTTATAATAAGTTTCCATAGGCAAAGGATGAAAGTAGTGATGAAGAAGAACATAATGCAAAGAAAGGGAGAAAACATCATCAATAAAAAATAACAACAAACAATACAATCATGAAAAGAATAAAAACTCTTATAAGAAAAAGAATAATCTCTACTCATAAGGGGTTGGTGACTCATTTGAATAAAGTAATGAAAGCATTTTCTATAGTAATAGATAAGAATCTTTCTTTATGGAAATCAAAAAAATATTGATCAAGAAAAAATGATAGAAACAATGGACTCAAAAGAAAATGTCAAAACAGATGGGGAAGTGAATCTTGAAGAAGAACTCATTTGTGCCTTAAGAAACAAAAAGGAGCTTAGGAAAAATAATTTGAAACAAATGGAGCAGCAACAAAAATATGAAGAAAATTATCGTGATTTAAAATCCAAAATGCCACAAAGCCTTGAAGAGACAGAAAGAACTATCATGAACCTAAATAATCAATTAGAAGAAGAAAAAAGGATGGAAAAAGTGGTGAGAATCAAGCTGAAGAAAATAGAAGGAAATAGTAAAAATATAGAATTTGAAATCGTTTCCTTAAGAAAAGAGTTGAAGAAAACAAGTTCTATTAATTTGAATAGAACATTGAAGTTTGAAAAGAGTATTGAAATATTACATGATATCATCAATTGTCAAAGGTCTCCATTCATTAATATTTCTCTTGGATATGATGTTGTTGTTTCCTCCATACCTACACTTGGACTTGCTACATCCTAGGAAGTCTTTGTTGTAGGTGGAGTTTAGATTTATTTTCTAGAAGAGAAACCTACTGTTGATTGTACCAAACAAATTGATGAGTTGCATGTTCCTCACATGGCCTAATTTAATCATACAAATGATATTGTTGTCGATATGTCAGGTTTCTCTACTTTGTAAGTGAACTTGACCCTGATCCCACTTCCTCTGATCATCTAGCACAAAAATATTCTCCCTGTCATCATCCTTGCCATAACAATTGAAGGAATGGAAATCATTCTTTCATATATTTGCAGAAGAGATGTGAAGGATATAATTGTGGACTAGTGCCAACTACAAAGATATATTATGGTTGGATTGATGGATGGTTGTGGAATCATTTGACCATATGTTTGAATACTTCATATCATTTTGTATCATTGGCTATATTGTAGTGCAAAATTCCTCTTACTTATTGATGATTGTCTTGAAAGTTGTCGATCGAGGATCGACATGACATGAAAGTCGACTGGAATTTCGATCGAATGTTTAAGGAGAAGCACAAGTTTTAGAAAAACATGATCATGGAGCAATAAAATAAAAACAAATGTGGAAATAAAACATAGAAGATACACAATACAATAGAGACACAAATATACAAGGTTCACCCAATGTGGGCTATGTCCACCAGAGAAATTGCCAGGTCCTTCCTTTATTATTATCTAGAAAATTAAGGAATACTACCTGCATCACACCCACTATAACTTCCTCTCCTTTCTCTCATATTATCCTCTCTCATAATACAATATTCTCACTAATACATAGCCACAATACAGTTCCCTCATAAAAAAGGGTTTCCTTCTAGGGAAAAAAAACCTAACATAACTTCTACCGTCAGATATGAGACCTTATAATGAATGGTCCATATTTACTATAAAATTACAATATACATTTACAAGGAAATTTTTCCTTCAAGGGCTCCGCACCCGAACCCCTGCCAAGGGCCCACTTTCCCATGGACACCTGAGTCGGGGGGTTAATCCCCCCCTACAGTCCCCTGTGTGGAGGGGTGTACAGTCTGCCAGGGTGTAAAGTCTTCATGGGGTATAAACATGACTGAAAACAAAGACCTATGAATTGTTAATGTTTATGCCATTATTATAGTTCTTTGCATTTCAATAGATAAGAGCATCATAAGAACAAGATCACTGAGAAATACACATCCACAAGAGACACAACATTTATCCTGGGAAACCCTCTAGGGGAAGAAAACCCAGC
>SNQJ01S0063958.1:30107-49032 GCA_010110895.2 Picea sitchensis | reverse complement strand
AAGGCATGCAGACTCAATATGAAGTAATTTCTCCAGAGTAACTTTTCTCTCAAAGTTGAATGCTTTCTCTCCTTTTCCATAGCTTGAAATTGTGCTCTTATAGCCTTCAAAATGCAACTGACGGGCTGAGCCAGAATGTTTCTAGTAAATGGAAGGCCAAGGATCAGAGATATCTTGTCGTGACATGGAAACTTAACTCCATTTTTGTATTTTTTTGGCACAAATCCCGATGTACGTGGCTTGTAGTGGAGAAACCTACATATACGCTTGTTGTATAGCTGATAGGGTGCATATATGTGGAAAAATGTTTATTTTTAGCTTTGGATTTATCAAAAAGGGATTATAAGTCTGCATAGGGAAATGGGAAAAGGCCCTTTGTGCAAGATAGTAATGGTGAGGCAAATGTTGCAACATTTACAAGGAAAATTTTCCTTTGAGGTCCCTCTTTACCCCGGACCACGCAGGGAGGGAAGGCCCCCCCTTCACTCCCCTATGGGAAGGGGTGTACAATCTTCCAGGGTGTAAATTCTTCATGGGGTATAAATACGGATGAAAACAAAGACCTCTGAATTAGGAAGATAATTAGGCTCCAAAACCAACAACAAGTTCAAGGGCAGAATCCATTTACCATTGATGTCAAAGGGGGAGAGTTGAAAACTTGGGGAGAATTATCTCTATTTTGGGAGATTTTCAGACAGGGGGAGAGTTATAAGCAAGGGGAGAATTATTTCTATGCATGGTGGACTACGTGTTTCATTGCAGGATTTCCATCAATGGAAAAGGGGGAGATTGTTAGAATTTTTTTCATTGATGTCAAAGGATTAATGATGTCATTAATATCACATTACGAAATCAAAATACACACAAAATTTCCAATATTTATTTATATATAGGTCTCCACATATATTTAAAAATGGGGTGCATGTGAAAACGTAAAAAGTGAAATGGTGGTTTCAAACCTGTGGGTTTGGGGTATTTTCCCATGGTTTGGGGTATTTTCCCATGGTATTTGATGTATTTTACCATGCTATTGGGAAGTAATTATTTAATTTAGGTGCATTTCACTTCATGAAGGGTTATGAAAAATTATAAAAAGAGAAATCATTGAGAGAAAGTAGGTATGTGAAAAATGGATTAGCAAAGACTGAATTGTGAAATCAGTTTCAAATAGGTCAACTTGGAACTTTCTCTATAAATTATTTTATGGGATGTTTCAGACATTGAAACTTTTCATAGACATAGGATATCTCTTGGAGTACATTTGCTACAAATTTCAAATGTTGGCTTGCTATACTCTCGGTGATATTCCAGGTGGAAGTTGGAGTTCTTGAATTCTCATGAAATCAATTTGAAATAGGTTGGTTTGGAAGTTTCTCTATAATTTGTTTTTTGGGATGTTTAAGTCCTTGACACTTTGTAGAGACATAGGAGAGGTATTCGTGTACATGTTGTACAAATTTTAGATGTTTTTTCTCTATAATTTTGGATATATTTCTTGTCGAAGTTAGGGTTCTTGAATTATACTGAAATTAGTTTCAAATAGATCAGCTTTGCATTTTCACTATAACTTATTTTCTAGTACTCTTTAGACTATGAATATCTGAGAGAAGAGAGGATACATATAGAAGTTGTTGGATAGTTGGTTTGGATAGTTGGTTGTCATTGATTTCAACCCTCAGAGACTAATATTGTATATTGATGTAAGCCCTTAGAGATTTATGTCAACCATTGGAGAGGTCAATAGATATTGGATAGTTGATGGACATGTGTATGATAAAAATTAATGGTGTGTTATTTGAGTACATTTGATGTAGCCTACATGTATCCCCAGAGGTGTGGTTATGGGAAACGATTTTGATTAAGGAATAATGACATGAAGGATAGTGTAATAGAAGGTAAGACTATTATAGATGGATAGTACACATTGTTTCATTTCCAGTGATATGTGGTACACCACGTGGTTCCTCATCGTTAGGGAGATATGGCCTTTTGAATTTGGAAGCCCTGAAGAATGAGAAAGAACCCCTAGTTGGTTACAAGTCAATGAATGGAAGGGTAAAGTGGTTGTAGAAAGAAAACTCTAGAATCTCCAAGTTTAAGGGAAGAGGTTATCTAGAAAAATGATAAGTAACCCTCAAGAAGTCATTCACAAAGACAAACACACTTACATTGAATATCTATCTAGTTATTTTGTTATGGTATATTTGATTATTTTGGTGAATGCGACATAAATTATGAGGCAGTGGAGAAAGTGTGAGAAAAGTGGGAGATTTTTGTAGTTACAAAGTGTTAGGGTTTCTATAAAACCCTAATTGTGCGGTCACTCGTGGGTCATCCCATAGATGTCTAGAGAGGAACTCGTTGGCTCTAGTATTGACTTCACCAGAGTACCTTCATGACATGTATTGTTTGTCCTGTGAGGACAATAAAAAACTTGGGAAAATTTTGGTACCTGTTGAGTTCAGTGAATATTTAAGAAGCTACAGGTCAGTATCTAGTATTTCAGGTCATCTACAGGTTACAGGTATGCTTTAAACATTACTTGATTGAATATGGTATGTTATACACTTGAGAGGTGTGTATTTTTTATGGTACACCTTGGAAAGGTTATGGTACATTGATTAGATACATTAGTAGTTGGTTTGGTTTATGGTTTAGTTAGATGTTATGGTTCATACTTGAGGCTTGGTATATTTTGTTATGAGGTTGTATCTTGGTGATATTTAAGAGAATTCTTGAGGCATGTGTTTGTGGACCTTGGTATATGACTTGATGCACATCATTGGATGCATGGTGCATGTTGGTTGAGGTCTACTTGTTGAGATACATTTCTGATACATTTCTTGGTTTATTGGCTTGGTACATGGTATGGTATAGGTGTTGATGTACATGGTTGATATACATAGTTTATGTGCATGGTTGGTACATTGTTATGGTACAATTTGATGTGCATGTACATGGTTGATGTACATGGTTTGTGCATGGTTGATGTACTTGTTATGGTACATGGTTGATGGTACAACTTGAGGTACAAATTGATGAATTGTATGGGTTGGTACTTAGTTAAGACACATATCTTGTGATGGTATGTGGTGATCTTGGTGCATGCTTGGTAGAGGCATGTGTTGGTGATGTTGATCATATGGTTTGAGATATGATCTTGATAATATTGGAATGAGTTGCATGATGATGAGAGTGGATGTGGTTGTGTTGATGTGACAGTGACAGGTTGGATAGTTTGATGTGACAGTGATAGGTTTGACAGGTTGATGTGGCAATGGAAATGACAATGATAATGGAAGTGAAAGTGAAAGTGGACGTTATTGTGGTAGTTACAGTTTGGTTTACAATTATATTTCAGGGTGGCATAATGGGTCAAGGAAAGGGAGTTGTAGCCTCCTTCTGATTGGTGCCGGAGAACTCATGGATTTGGAGCTTGATTTAGGTTGGAGCCTGAGAATCAGGGGGTTTTAGCCTCCTTGTGGTTGGAGCTAGAGAATTCATGGAATTGTAGATTCCTTCAGGATGGATCTTGTAATAGGGGGTTGTAGCATCCTTCCAGTTGCAACTAGAGAATTTGGAATTCAATGCTTCATATGAATGAATTATTGATATATATAAGAAATCATTGTGTGGTTTTCTCCCATTTGGGTTTCCACGTAAATACCAGTGTACTTTGTATCTAATATGATGATGTTGGTGTAATATTGTTTATGAGTATATGCTCATGATACATTGAATGCAATCATAGATGATACATTGATGATAAACTTTTGAACATTGTTGATGAAGTGAAAGACTATATATTATGGTTAAAAGGGATATAAAGTGCTCATATTGATTCACCCCCCCTTTCAGTATTCCAACAACTGGTATCAAAGTCGGTTCCTTCAGGAAATAGTTTAACCACTAGAAGGTATATCATGAATTATAGTATGAATGGAGTACCAATGTTCAATGGTTATAATGGTATGGACTATGAGTCATGGGGTAGAAGAATGAAAACAGTTTTGCAGGATGGATATGATATTTGGTAGTCAGTTCTTACATGATATAATGGTCGAAATAAACCTAAGACTACGGCCAAGAAGGAATTGAAGAAGAACAAAAAAATAGAAATGGATTTCATCATGGAAGGATGACCTGATTCAATAAAAGAAAAAGTGGGAAAATGTTTATCAACAAAAGAACTCTAGGATAAGCTACATTATCTCTATTTCCCTTCCATCAAAAAATCAAAGATTGCTAAGGAATGTGCAGGTACAAAACAAGAAGAAAAATGCTCATCATGTCAAAAATATTCAGAAGAGGACGAATGTGAAGAAGCATAAGTCAATTACAAAGAAGAAATACTCAGTGCAATAGAATGTATACGGAATGAAAAAAGGAAAAACAAGTCACTCCAAGAAGAACTAAAGGAAAAAGAAGAATATCAGAACACCAACTCCAAAGAATTTGAGTAGATGATCATGATGCTAAAAAGTTAGATAGAATAAGCTACAAGGCTTGAAGAAACTCTCAAATATTAGAAGAAGTGTTTGGAAGCCAAAATAGTAGCATAGAAGGAAGAAGCATAAAAGAGAGAGAAGATATTGATAGATCATCTCAAGGAAAGAACTGGGGATTTTAATGAACTTGAAGTAGAATTCAATCAACAAGAAAGAAAACTTGAAGAAGAGATAATCACCTTGAAGATCCAACTTGAAGAAGAAAAGAGAATGGAAGAATTCATGAAGTATTAGATAATAAAGTAATAAGAAGAGGTTGATAATCTTGAAGAATAAGTTGTCACAATAAAGTCAAAGTCGTCAATATCTGTACGAATATTGAAAAAAAAGAAACATCTACATCATAAAAAATTAAAGTTGAAGAGGAACACTACAGGTTGCTAGAAAGGAAGAGTGGAAAGAAGCTTGAGAATTATGAAGAAGGAAGAATGCAAGCCCCTGAAGGAGAACATTCCATAAGTGTAGAAGACTCAAGAAGAAGACCCTCTAGATTTATATATCAAAGAAAATTCAATCATGATGAAGCAAACAACAAAAGAGGAGATCATGATCAGCCAAGGCATGGATTCATAAGGACTACATCATAAAGAAGATCATTCACTCCAAGGTATGTAAATTTGTTTTATGGACATTGTTTTCATTGTACTAACTTTGGACATAAGATTGTAGATTGCAGAGCTTATGGAAGAAATGTTCAAGAAATAAAAGGATATGTGGATCCACATGACATTTAATGTTACAAATGTCATAATTATAGACTGTGATTGTAGAAGCATGATTGATACTTCCATGAAAGATAACATTGATATGAGATATAATAAAGTAAAAAAAATAAAACAAGGTCAAGAAAATGAAGAGAAGATGAAGGAAGGACACCCAGAAGTCATACTTTCAGGATTTTAAATAGTATGAGACCAAGAAAAATATACATGCAATATCAGATGCATGAATATTTGGAGAATAAATTGAAAACAAGAAAAACAAGTGAATAAAGACTAGGTCACAAAGATCAAAGGATTTGCAGTAGTACCATATATAAAAGAAGAACAGGTTGAACAGATTGTACTTTTAGGATTTGTAATGAAATATCAATCCACAGGCATAAAGGAAGAAGTCATAGTTTAGGAATATGATGAATCCATCAATGAAGAGGAAGGTGACTCCACATCAGAGAAGGTATTTTTATGAGCCATCCGGTTTGGATACTCCCAACAAATATGAATATTGAATAATGGGAGTCATTGCAGTAGATAATACATATTAGAGAACTATCCTTCAAGCAATTTGAGGTGCTTGCATAGACAAATTTAGAGCAGTCAGATAACAAAAGTATGAATTGACAGATTGATCGATTGAGAAGTAGTGTTCCCATGCAGGTATCAGTTGGTAGTTACATAGGAAAAAGTTTATGATTGTATTCCACATATGTATTTAGGTAGGGATATCTTCAGTATGGGTTGTTCCAGACATGTAGAGTTTTATTTGCAGATAGAAAATATCAGTGGAAACATTTGATTCAATTTGCGAAATAAGAACATGTGATGATTAGTTGTAGTATATTCAAGAGAAGTCTTCAGAATGGTATAGTGATAGATGGGTTAGCATTGTTGACAGTTGAGTAGTAGGGTTATGAACACTTTGTGCAATATGGATAGGGATGGATTCGTGATATGCTTAACAGGCATAGGAAACATGGGTCAGATGCATAATATCATATCTACAATTGGAATAGGTGGAATGAGTTAGTCACAAAAAGAAAAAGTAGCGAAAGGGACAATAGAACGGGGAAAGAGAAACTGTAAGAATAAGTTATATCATCATAAGAACATTATTGAATAGTATGGTCAAAGTGAACATGACAAGTAAATGAAGAAATCAAATTTGGAATGTTGTTAATTTATGTCATTAAAATTCAAGAGGAAGAACCAATGGATAATAAACAACATTGGAAGTGAGGAAAGGAAACATATACATGTATCCCTACATCAATAAACAAATCATTTTGTAGAGAATTCAAGTCATCGGAGAGAGAGATATCCATAAAGGAATATTAGTAGCCTACATAAAGGGACATATACCCACAGGGGGAGCTATTCATTTAACCATGATTGATTACAGTAGGTACAATTACAAGAGGAGATATATTGACAGGGAGAGTTACCCTTTTTGGTCAAAGAGGGAGAGAAAGAACAAAGGAATGAAGATAGGAGGAGCAGCCCCAAGGAGAGACACCCATTTTCATTGATGTCAAAGGGGGAGAGATAGAAACATTGATGAGGAGCAATGATCACTGAGGTATCATGAGCATGAGTGTTTCCATGTCTAACTGTTGTCATCAATGCCAAAGGGGGAGATTGTTGGACAATTGGTTTGGATAGTTGGTTGTCATTGATGGAAACCCTTTGAGAGTGATATTGGATATTGATGTCAACCCTTAGATATTGATGTCAATCCTTGGATAGGTCAAGATATGTTTTACAATTTATTGACATTTGTATAATAGATATTGATGTTGATTTAGTGGGGTATATTTGATGTAGTCTACATGTAGCCTCGGAGCCCAAAGTTTATTAAGGAATAATGACATGAAGTAAAGTGTAATTGTAGTTAATAATATCATATATGGATAGTATAGGTTGTACCATTTTTGGTGATATGTGGTATGCCATGTGGTTCCTCATGGTTAGGGAGATATGGCCTTGTGAGGTTAGAATCCTCGAAGAATGGGAAAGAAGCCCTAATTGGTTACAAGTTAGTGAATGAAAGGGTAAATTGGTTGTAACAAGAAAAATATAGAAGCCCTAAGTTTAAGGGAAGAGGTTACCTAGAAAAAGTATAAATAACCCTCAAGGATTCATTCACAAACACACACACTTACATTGTTACCCAGAAAAAGTATAAATAACCTCAAGGAGTCATCTCACAAACAAGCCAATAACACCTACATTAAATATCCATCTAGCATCTACGGTTTATTTTACATTGAATGCTACGCTAGTGTATGAGGCAACTAAGAAAAGTGTGAGAAAAGTGCGGAGATTTTCAAGCTGTAGAGTGCTAGGCTCGGTGAAAACCCTAATTGAGAAGGAAATCACAGGTCATCTCATAGTTTTCTAGAGAGAAACTAATTGGTTGTAGTATTGGCATCACGCGAGTACCCGCGTGACAGGTAGTCTTTGTCCCACAAGGATAAGATAGAAACCTGGGGAAATATTAGTACCTAGTTGATGATGTCATTGAATAATATAGAGGTCAATATTTGATGTTTTAGGTCATCTGTAGATTATAGGTATGATTTAAAGGTTACTTGATTGATTATGGTATGGTATACACTTGAGTATATCTGTTGATGGTACACCTTGGAAAGGTTACGGTACTTTGATTAGAGGCATTAGTAGTTGGTTTGGTTTTTCGTTTGGTTACATGTTATGGTGCAAACTTGAGGCTTGTTATATTGTCTTATGAGTATGAGAGTATTACACAGCTGAGGAGCATGGGCGTTTGACGACAATGTGTTTGAGGGCCTTGTTATATGACTTGAGGCATATCATAGGATGCATGGCGAATAGTTGGTTGAGCTATACCTTGTTTGAGATACATTTCTGGTACATTACTTTTTTTTATTAGCTTCGTGCATGGTATTGTATAGGTGTTGATTTGCTACGGTTGATATACACATGGTTGATGTGCATGCTTGGGATATGTTTATAGTATTAGTATTACGCAAAATGCACATGGTGGATGTACATGGTTGGTACATTGTTGATGATGTACAATTTTGTGCATGGTTGATGATACAACTTTGGTGCATGACGACAACTTGTTGGCGGTACACGGTTGATGGTAAAAGCTGGTACTTGGTTGAGACACACATATTGTGATGGTATGTGGTGATATTATTACATAATATTGGTAGAGGCATGTGTTGGCAATGTTGAGAATATGGTTTGAGATACACTCTTGGTGATATTAAGTACGAGTTTCGCCATGGATGAGAGTGACCTATTGATGTGATAGTGACAGGTTTGATAGGTTGCTAGGTTGATGACGTTGGAAGTGATAAAGTGACAAATGGAAGTGATTGACAAAGGGAAGTGGATTGTGGTAAGTTTTTATACATTTATATTTCATGGCAACAAGACGGGTTAAGGAAAGCATATTGTATCCTCCTTCTGGTGATGAATAACTGTGGAGCTCTGAAAGCTTCCTTTGTGGTTGGAGCCTAAGAATCAAGGGGTTGTAGCTTCCTTCTGGTTGTATCTATAGAATTGTGGAGTTGGATATTCCTTCAGTTTGTAGCCTATAAATAGGGGTTTGGATTCTCCTTCCAGTTGCATCTAGATATTTTCAAAGTTGGTGCTTCCTATGAATGAATTCTGATATATACAAGAAACAATTCCATGATTTTCTCCCATTTGTGTTTACATGTACCGGGTGTATTGTGTATATGATGTATGATGTTGATCCCATATTTTATGATTATTCTCTCGATACATTGAATGCAATCATAGGTGACACATTGATGAGCAAATTGTTGAACATTGTTGATGAAGTGAAAAAATATCTATAGTGGTTAAAAGTGGGTATAAATTGCTCATATTGATTCACCCCCACTTCCCAAGATTCCACCGTATACCTTAGGTAAAAATTTCATAATACAATTTTTAAAATTGGATACGTGGCATGTTCTACGAGTAAGTTCTTGGGAAGAGGCCCAAAACAAGAAGATTTGAGAAAGTTACCATTTAGAAATTCAAATTTTGTTCAAACCTAGTAAAGGCAGAAGTAGTGAGAAGAATTGGTGAAGGAAAAATAAATGCATAGACCTAGTGAAGGTAGAATCACCAAGCAAACCTGGTGAAGGTAGAAGTAGCAAGAAGACTCGATGAAGTTTTGTGCAACTCACACAAAGATATTGGTGTTTCTTTCTAAGTTGGTTCTTAGCAATGTAAGATTTGTGTCTCCAATATATTAGTGTATATGAAGATCCATAAGAGTAGGTTGGTGTCACTCAAAGAAAGATATCAGTGTCTCTTTCTAATTTGGTGCTTAGTGGTGAGGATTGGTGTCTCTAGTATATCGGTGTCTACCGATATTTGTAACAGTAATTTTTTTTCTACCAAGATTTGTACCAATGGGGATTGGTCTCTTCAATAGGTTAGTGCCTAGAAATAATTGTAACAGCAGGTTGGTTCCCCCAAAGAATTATAAAGAGATTTTTTGTATTTTTCTACCAAAAGGGTTTCCACATAAATCATATGTTCCACATTCTGCAGTTAATAGATCTCATATGTTATTTTTTTCCTTATGGTTGATGACTCTTTGAAAAAAAACATTGTATTATACTAATTCACCCCCCTCCCTCTCAGTATAAATTTTTGATCAACAATATCATCAGTATCAATTGATTGGTTACTTGTACAACAAGACTCTCCATTAACCAAATATGAAGTTGAAATAGAAGAAGACATGGTCTAATATACATTGGCTATATGATTTCATTCATCCCATGTACATGGTTTATGGGACATACAACTACTATGTTCATGGGAAGTGGTTTTATCTTTTCTATCTCCTACATGCACATTACCACCAACAAGTACATGATAAAGGTTTCGCCCTACATAATTTATTGGAATAGGGTCATAGGTGAGACTCTACAAGATGAAACTATCAAAGAGATAAGGATACAAAAAATAATAAGTGGAAGAATTAAGGAAATGAAATTATTGCCTTGAACAAGGAACACATCCAAAATAAACTCCCTTAAATGGTACCACTCCTTCCATAATCATATTGATAATTCATTCTGATTATGAATGGGTAGGATTCATGTTGGGAAATGTTTTGTAGTCAAAACCTACTCCCTTCTTTAAGCATGATATAATTTGTTGTTCTAGAGATGATATGCATTATGTGTGTATTTATTCCCTTTGAGTTAACTAATCACATTTGTTATTTTTTTCATCTAAAATATGTACACTTGAGAATTCATCGAAAACATGGTTAGAGTTAGGAAAGTGAATTAACTTAGCATGACTACCAGGACAAGAATATTGCATACAACATTCATAGCTATGGAAAAGCTTTCTTGACCTTTATCAATCAAACTAGAAGCAATGCAACAATTATGACCAATAGACATAAATTATCATTTGATCTATAAAATACTTTAGGTAATTTGTTGGTACAGTTCTTCACAATAGATCTGAAAAAATAAAACTTAAATCTACGTTATGAAGGTTAAATTCCTTTAGATTCTAGAATATTTAGTTTCTAATTTTCTGCGTAAGCATGAAATAGATAAAATGTGGAAAATAGAGGATAGTAAAGTAAAATAACACACCATCCAAAAGATAACATAAATATTTTCTCTTGGAAACCCTTACGAGAGAAAAACAAGCAAGAAGGTGAGGCTTCTCTGCTCTCTCTTCTCTAGTATGGAAATAATGTAGGTGCAAAGGAGAAAGCACTCTCTATGGAGTTGTCTAATACCTATGTACTATTAGGATGGTACATACCATTAACGCCCTCTTTCATTCTCTCAATTTTCCCACTTCCATATATTTCTCTTTCATATGGAACAAAATGTAATAACATAGAATGGAACCCCTTCTTGTCCTAGTGGCCCGATATTTAAGATAGCTCGATAGCCATCTAGGGGTAGCTTTTTTACTTACTCAACCCTCAATAGTGGTAGGGTTTTGAACCCTCTATAATATTCTTGAAATTCCTCATACAGTTATCCCCATATGCATGAGTAATGGGGGATGACATGGCATCCTGTCGTACCATGGTGGTCAATGCAAAAGGTCAACTTGCGAGAGGAATAACTTTTGCATAGAAACTATGATCAATGCATGATCTACACCATTGGAAAGGTATCATGGTTTAAAATATCATCAAGTTGGTGGGTACAATTTATAGGCACTAGAATACCAAAAAAAAACATTTAATGCTTCAAAAAGGATCTGGACCACATTTTTCCGAACTGGGATATGCCACTAAAATGACTTTGCAAGTTGATTCCTCCAATGTTTTCCACTCCGAAAGCATCAAGATAGAAGAAAAATAATTTAATGATGCAATATAGATTCTACCTCCCCATTTAGAGAGGCTTTTGGTCCCCAAAAGCTTCACTGGAGGAGGTGAGGAAAATTTTCCTCTACCTTCTCCCTGGAGTACCACTTTGTTTTTCCTAGAATTTGTCCTTTCAACCCAAATTTCCAAAGGTTATGTTGCCCATGTCTTGTAGTTTTGTACCACTTCATAAAAATTGTGTCCTCTAATAACTCTTCTTGAGCATGTGGTGTTACATCCATGTGGAAGGTAGGACCCGCTCCTCCTCTTGATCCAACATGAAAGGCTCATATAGTTTGAGATTCTCCACATTCACTACTGAGTAAATGTGCATGTATGAGGTTATACTAATTATCTTCCACCTAGGACCATATTTTAGATCCTTATGCTTCTTACCAGGACCCTGTAGCCTTTCCTTATTCAGTTGTAACCATACTCTCTGTCCCACTCTAAATTTTCCCTATGTTATGTGCTATTCATGTCTAGCCTTGTACTTTTCCTATGACTTCTTCAGTGTCTCTTGTACTTACAAATGGATCTACCTGATCTTATTAAAAAAAAATTATTCTTGTAATGCATCTCATGTGAGGTCCTCCCTCAATCCTCATTTTTATTTATATACAACATCTAAGGCTGAAGGTGGAAAATACTCAAAGAATCTTTCAAAATGTGATTTACCAGTAGAAGTGTGGACTACTTTGTTATAAGAGTGTTGTATATAGATCATATTTTCATCCCAAATCTTTAGATGCTTATGATTGTAACCCCTCAAAAGTTGCACCAAAGGCCTATTGACTACTTTTATCCACCCATCTATCCATGGATGGAATGTTGTACACCTATTCAACTTAGTGTCCATATTCTCCCACAATGTTGTCCAAAATGCACTGAGAAATATGGTATTCTTATCTGAGGTGATTCTCCTTGGTATCCCAAAGTGCACCCAAAATTGTTCAAAGAAGTTGTTTGCTACTTCTTATCCATTTATGGTATTTTTACGAGGAATGAGAATGGACAATTTGTTGAACCTTTCAACTACCAAAAATAGATAGTCATGTCCCTTCCTAGTTGTTGGTAAACCTCCCACAAAATCCATAGAAATACGTTCCAAAAGTTGAGTGGGTACAAGTAAGGGATTGTATATACCTTTCTTATTATTATTGGGCTTGTTGGTACAAAAAAGTATACATCCTCTAATATATTGTCCTACATCGTTTTTCATTCTCGGCTAGTACACATACCTCTCTAAGTTGGAAATTGTCTTCCCAACACCTAAATTTATTGTAACCTTGGAGGTGTGAGCCTATCTGATATGTTGCAATAGTTCACCCTTAAGAACATAAAGCTTTTCGAGCTTATAAACTAGACCATTTTGGAAATGATAGTCAACCTTGTTGTCACCTTCTTCTATATAAATTTGTCTCTACAAGTTTTGAAATGCCTCTTTGAATTCCTCATATTCTATGTATGCCTCTTTGAATTCCTCATCTTCTATGTATGCCTCTCTATATGCATCATGGGTAAAATGATCCATGTGAATCAGAGTTCCCAAAGTTGTAATATTGGATGTGCGTGGTCATGAAAGCATGTCTACCAACTTAGTTGTGTTACCCTTCTTATACTTTATGATCAAATAAAATTGTTGTATAAATACCATCCACTGGTAATGTCTGGATTGGTGTAGCTTACTCTGAGCCTGCCAATACTATAGTGGATAGTGATCTATGTGGATGATGGTCTCCCTATCCATTAGATAGTGTTTCCAATTTTTGATATATTGTACCAATGCATAGACCTCCTTTTTGTAGGTAGGTTAGTTGAGAACCTCCCCATGAAATACTTCATAATGATAGCAGATGTGCCTTCCTCCTTGCATCAATATTGCTCATGTGGCATACCCACATTCACTTGTCTCAACTTTGAATGGCTTCTGCAAGTTTGGTAGTATGAGCACTTGTGCTTCACTGATATTTCTTTTCATCTCATCAAAGGCCTTCTGTCAATTCTTCCCCCACTGGAAACTCTTACCACATGATGTTATGGCATGGAGTGGTGCAACTAGTGATGAAAATGAAGCTATGAACTTCCAAAAATATTGTTCTTCCCAAAAAAAATTCATAAATTCAGTGAAATTTGTAGGAACTAGTCATTTCATCATGGACCCCATATTCACGAGATGTATATTGAGATCCCCTCCACCGATCGCATACCCCAAATACACCAAATACTACTGAGAAAACTTTTATTTCTTGAGATTAGACATTAGATGGTGCTTCTTCAGAGTCTCTAACACCTACTTAAGATGTGAGATGTGCTTCTTCATAGTCTCTAACACCTACTTAAGATGTGATATGTGCTCCTCCTAAGTATCATTATAAACTATTATATCATCCAAATAGAAAATAACAAATGAATCCAGATAAGGGCATAAAGCATCATTCCTTGGTCTCATAAATGTAATTGATGCATTTCATAAGCCAAATAACATAACCAACAACTCATACAAACAATTCCTTGTCTTAAAGGAAGTATTCTAGGTATCTTCTTCTTTGACACATAGCTGGTGATATCATGATTTCAAATCTAGCTTAGTGAAGTGCTTATCACGTTGCAGCTGCTCCAACAGATCATCGATCCTTAACATAGAGTATTGATTCATCAGTGTCATCTTGTTCAATTCCCTATAATAGATACACATTCTCCAATTCCCATCCTTCTTGGGAAAAATTTTGATGGGTGACCCACAAGGTGACCTACTTGTTCAAATCACACCTTTCTCAAACAAATATTGCAATTGCTTCTTCACTTCATTTGCTTCTAGAATATATTGTCTATACATCCCAATATTCGGCAATGGGGAGTTTGGAAATAACTATATTTCATGCTCCACATCCCTATTTGGTGGTATCCCTTAGGCTCCTTAAACACTCCTCTATATTTCTATAGAAACTCCTCCAATTAATGTTTCATCTCTTTAGTACACCCCTCTAGGGATGCCTTTACTCTCATTGACTCATCATTAGATTGATTTTCACTTAAAAAAATAAAAACATATTTCTTACTAGAACTAATCAACTTCTTGTTATGGTTGGAACTTTCTAGTGAGATCTTTGACTTTCCTTTATGCACATTAATGATGAAGGAGTTTCCATCCTTGATAAATTGGTACTAGTTGTCTCTNAAAAAAATAAAAACATATTTCTTACTAGAACTAATCAACTTCTTGTTATGGTTGGAACTTTCTAGTGAGATCTTTGACTTTCCTTTATGCACATTAATGATGAAGGAGTTTCCATCCTTGATAAATTGGTACTAGTTGTCTCTATGCATGAAGATTGTTTCTGACATATAGATGTAAAGGATTCTAAACACTAGTCCACATACATCAAGGGGTACTACATCTAATTCCACTTCATCAATATAATCAACACTTATAACAAATTTGTTCTTACATTGTTTTGTTACATTTATCTCTGCCTCCTTTTTTACCCTACCCAATTGGTAGGGGATAGGATTATCATGAACCTACAATCCAAGATTGCTAACTAGATCTACTGCTATGAAATTATCTTGTGGATAAGAGTCAAACAAAGCATCAATCTTGGTCTTCTTGACCTAAATATTAATGTGGAAGAGCTTGTTCATGTCCTTCACTTCCTATTCATGAAGTCTATTTGGATTCACCTCCTTCTGCATAGATGTTCAGACAACATTTTCATCCACATCCAAGCCATTGGTTGTGGAGCCTGATTATCTTCCAAATTTATATGTAGGTATGTCTAGCCTCCTTCTGCCACAGGTTTGGGATAAGGTCKYAAATCTGATGGTAGAAGTTGTGTTAGGTTTTTCGTCCAAAAAGGAAACTCACTTTGTATGAGGGAATTGTATTACAACTGTGTATGAGAGTGAATATTGTAGTCTAAGAGATGATATTGTGAGAGAACGAAGAGGAAGTTACAATGAATGTGTTGTAGGTTGTATACCTTCATTTTTGCTAGATAATAAAAAAGGAGGACCTAACAATTTCTCTAGTGGACGTAGCCCACACTGGGTGAATCATGTATATCTGTGTCTCTATTGAATTTTGTATCTTCCATGTTTTATTTCCACATTTCTTTTATTTTATTGCTCTGTGATCCTTTTTTCTAACATGAGCTACTTTCAACATGATTCCTTGAATCTATGACTTAAAAATTATTTTTCTTTCCATCCTTCTTACGGTTCTTTGGGTTCAACTCAGGATGCAATTTCCATCATTTTACCTTGGTATGGCCATCAATGTTGCAATGATTGAAATGGTTGATGGAATATTTTCACTGATGTGTGTTGGCTATTGTTTTCTTATCTTTTACCCCTTTCCACTTCTTCTTCCCCTCCTTAGAACCTTCCTAGTGCTCTTTCTACTTCGAATCACTTGGTTTCCCCTTCTTTTGGCCTATGTTTTTTAGGTACTATGCATGTACACACCTCATCCATTGTCCTTGGCTTGAAGGGAATCACCTAATTTCATAGATGAGTTTGTAAAGCCCCTAGATAATTTATAAGTACATCTGGGTTATTGAGAGAGATACCCAATATGATGGCCATATTTCTAAACTCAATGGTGTATTGTTGTACACTTTTCTCATGCCTCTACCTGAAGTAGTGCCACTAGATCAATTGGTCCTATACACACATGATAGGGTAGAATTGGGACTTGATGAGGGTTTTGAAGTCCTCCCACCTAGTTACTAGCAAATCACCCTCCAACCTAAGTGTTTCCATAAGGCTTTCCCACCAAGTTAAAGCATGACACTCTAGCTTCAATCGAGCAAATGAAATATTCTTCTCTTCATCGATATAGTGAAAACTAAAATAAACTTCTAATTATTGGAACCAATGATTCCATTTTAATGCATCGTTATCACCTTGGTATGGATTTATGTTCACTTTCTCATCCATATTGAATAGGGATTGTGAAGGGTTTATGGCACTTGAACTTGAATACTCTTTCTCGGATTCTTTCCACGACTCATTTTCTGAGTCTTCCCGATCTCCTGATTTCCCGATCAATCTTATATCTGAGTTAGATCCTCCATCATTTCTAAATGACCTGAGCTTTCTTGCTAAGGATTCTATGAGGATGTTCATATTTTTTCTAATGTCAACAACTTGCACTTCCAACCTCTCAAATATCTCTTTTGTTGGATCTCGAGGGTTGTTATGAAAAAACTCGTTCACAATGGATAGGGTTTTTGCGAGTTCTCTTTAATTTGATTCCGGGATCATGTAACTTCCCATATATACCGAAAAGAAAAACCTATTATTATACAAATATGACCTATAAACTACTGTGGATATTCCACTAGAACAGTTCATCACAACATATTTGATAAAATAAAACTGAAATCTACACTATGAAGGTTAAATTTCTTTAGATTCCAGAATATTTAGTTTTGGATTTTCTACTTATGCATTAAATAGATAAAATGTGGAAAATAGAGAATATTAAA
This sequence comes from Picea sitchensis, assembly GCA_010110895.2. Classification (NCBI taxonomy): domain Eukaryota; kingdom Viridiplantae; phylum Streptophyta; class Pinopsida; order Pinales; family Pinaceae; genus Picea; species Picea sitchensis. Next base: position 31,952 of record SNQJ01S0063958.1, on the reverse strand, counting down.
GTACAAGTATACACCATCCACAAGATAACACAAAGATTTTCTATGGAAAACCCTTACATAAGAAAACCTAACTAGAAGGTGAGGTTTCTCTACTCCCTTTTCTCTGATATGGAAATAATGCAAATACAAAGGAGAATGCACTCTCTATGGAGTTACCTGAGACCTATGGCTTGTAGGGCTTCTACATAACATTAACCCCCTCTATTATGCTCTCTAATTTTCCACTCTCATTTGTTCTTCTCTGCTATGGAACAAAATCAAATAACATAGAATGGATCCCCTTCTCAAGACCCATATAGGTGTATATATTTTACTTCCCCAACCCTCAATAGTGGTAGGGTTTTTAACCTTATAGAATCTTCTTGAAATTCCTCACATGGCTATCTCCATGTGCACGAGTAAAGGGGGTTGACGTGGTACCCTCTCGTACCATGGTGGTCAACATGATAGGTCAACTTGCGAGAGGCATAAACTTTTTTTTTGAATTCTGACTAACACAGAGTCTACATCGTTGGAAAGGTATCAAAGTGTAGAACAATTTGAAGGGGGTGGGCACAAGTTCCGGACAATAAAACCCCCAAAAACATTGTTTAATGCTTCAAAATGTATTTGGAAGGTTCCATACCCTAATTTTCCAAGATGACACTGCAAATTGATTCCTCCAAATTTTTCCACTCTAAAAGCATAGAGATAGACAAAAAATAATATAATGATCCAATCTACATCACGGTTGGTCCCTTTGTGAAAGAGATGTCATGTCATATGTGTCCGAAACTTCTTTCCCAATTGGTTGATAAGAAATTATGTTTTGCTTCACTGAGAAATATGAATAGGAGATATAATCCATGGCACATTTATGTTCATGGTTAGTAGGTAAAAACAACACACCAGTGTTTTGGAAACCAAAGGGTTCAAGTATGATCTCAGAGGGATTATCAGTAATATCGTCTAAATTGGTCACCCCGAGGAACTATTCTTGAATCTCTTCTGTTAGACCAAGGGGATAGTGTTCCATTGCACGAGCACTTAGATTAGCTCCAAATTGCTCCATTTCTAAGGTGGGCATTAGATATAGTGGATATTGACAAATTCCTTTACCTTTTTACATAACTCTCCTCAATTTACAATGATGGAAAATATAGAATAATACAATGAAAACCTAACATAACAATCAACGTGACCGAATGTGTCATGGACATAACAAGGGGAATGGGATAGTGGGAGCATACATATGCTTTTCCCTTACAAACATGCATTCTTTGATCTATATCCTCCAAGTTTCAGAGAGGTCCAATCATATGTTTAACAAAATCGTTTGTATCCACATCATTTTCATGTGAATCCAAAACATGTGTAGTACTAAAATACTTTGCCCTATAAATACTTTCACACCAATATATCATTTCAGAAATTCCCATTCATGTTTTGGCCAAAGTCTTGAATTGAAGGTATCGTTTTGGAATCATTGAATTGAAAGGATCGTTTTCGCTCATTCGTCCGGACTCGAATCCGTTCATAAACTTATAATATTTAAAATGACTTTGAATTAAAAAATGATATTGATTGTCGCCATGAAATTATTTTTCAAAAGTTTTTGAAGAGGACTCGTGGCGGCTTTCTCGAATCGAAATTAGTTTCATATGACTATTAGGCAATAAATTGTTATAAAATACTGTGGCGTTAGCGTGTCAAAACCATGGAGCATCAGTTGCCGCCATTATCGGGCCCGCCCCCGAACAGAGCCGCCTTTACAAAACATGTGATGTATTAGCCAAAGGGATGAACAGTTTACAGCCGGGTCAATAGTAAATACACCTGAATTTCCTCGAAGCTTCCGCGACCAAC
>SNQJ01S0063958.1:7996-28417 GCA_010110895.2 Picea sitchensis | reverse complement strand
TCATGTTCTTCAAATTCTATGGCTATACATACCGTGGAAAAAAGCAATCAGAAGGAAATGTTAAACATACCATTCAATTCTTTTGGACTAGTCCATAATTTTGTTAACATGGCATTCAATTGTTTTTTCTTCTTATTTTTGTGCTGTTGCATATTTGTGAATAAAATTTGATAGATGTCTTCATGATTATTTTGTGTGACATATTTGTAAATAGAATTTGATACATGTCTTCATGATTTTTTTGTCATGACTTTTGTGCTTTTTTGATGTGGCATAATTGTGAATAGAACTTGATAGACATCTTCATGACTTTTTTGTTCAAATATATATAGATAAATATATAGATAAGTTTTTATCTGGAAATTAATTTGAAGATAGTCTTTAAAATGACTCGATAAAAATGATATTGATCGTCGCCAGGAAAATATCTTAAAAAGAGTCGTGTACGAAGAAAAAAAGGAGTCAAGACGTCTTCTTTTAACTGTGGCGTTAGCATGCTAAAACCATCGTCCTAAGTAGCAGTTCTTATGGCGCCCGCCGCCCGAACAGAGCGCCTTTTACAAACATGTGATGCATTAGTCAATACACCTGAAATCCGTCGAAGCGTTCGCACCCATCTACCAATACCAACTATTTCGGTCATGTGTATTATTCAAACTTCAAAGCAATGCTTTGCCTTTGCGATACGGCAGTCAAAACGCACGCACAGGCACAACGGAGACCGCGGTGAGCGAAGATTTCACGCTTACTGATCCCTAGCAAAGCCGTGGCCGCCAACGGTGAGCGAAGATTTCACGCTTACTGATGCCGTGAGCAAAGCCGTGGCAGCCAACCTTCCTGTTTACAGTCGCTCGACATCTCTGCAATGCCGAGGCTGAGGTTAATTGGACACGGACGAAACCAGGACCGTTCGATCATCAGCGCATCGATCCAACGTATCTCATCCATTTCGGAGATATAACGTGTGTGAAACTTCCGAAATAATCTCAACCGTTCATATATTCGAAGAGAACGGTCCTTATTAAATCGCACAATCTGAAAGTCGCCGAACAAACCTTCACTGTCGATTAGTCTTTCATCCAATGGCTAACATCATTTCAGAGTCTCTTGTTTCTAGATTTCGGAGTTTCTTGCATGCATGCAATTTATTTATTTATGAACTAGTTATATAATTATGTTTGTGTAATTTAGTGATAGTGATAGAGGTTGTATATGTGAGCATACCCATAGAGGTGGAGTACAATGGAAGTGTAAGAGAGTATAGTGTGTGAGGATAGGATGTTTGTATGCCTATCAAGGCTATTGTAATTTTCCCTTAAATAATAAGAAAACTGATAATCATTGCTCAAATCACTGAATCAAACTGTCAGCTTGTTGTGCTTGGTTTTAATGAGTAGTTTTAATGAGTGTTTGATGCTTACTTGTTTTATGCTTTGTTATCTGCTATGTTTTGCTTCCGCTTCCTAACAAATGGTATCAACTCTTAGAGTTGAAGGACTAGAGAGCAAAGGAAAAGAAAATCTGGTCACTCAATTGAAAAGCAAATTAACCAAGCCGAGTGAAGTAGTTCAACCAAAAACGGGTTTTATTGCATCATCGCAAATTGTCCCTGTAACACAGTACGACGATCGCACACACTGTTAAACACAATGCGGTATCGTCATTAACACAAAGTTATACACGCACACACTGTTATATACAATGCGACATCGTCATTAGCACAGAATTATACACAATACGACATCGACTTAGGTCTCAGTTTAACACGATGCGACAATTTGAATGCAAATCATCGCAGGCTACCCATTAACACAGTTCTAATAGCCCAGTCGGCCCAGCCGCATGTGATACTCATACAAAAGTAAAAATTCGATGGTTTGAAGTTCGAATTTTTTTGGAAATGGTCTTGAGCTTTAATAAAGGTGGGATATTAATTTAATAAAGGTGAGGTGGAGGATCACTTTATTATATAAAAAGGTTGATGAGATCAGGTTTGTCAGGTTTGTCTTATTGTACATGTATGGAGAATCGTGTAAGTTTTTATGAAAGGTGAGTGTTTTTGGAAAGTGTTTTAAAGGCAATAAATTAGTGTTTAAAAAAAATTTAATCAAAGTTTATATTTTTGGGTTTTAACTTTAAATATAATAATACTCCTCCATTATAAAAAGATTTAGTTTTATAATCGGTGGTTTTGGAGTTTTTTTTGTTAATGGCGAAAGTGCAGAGTTTCAAGTTTGAGGTGGAAAAGTTCAGTGGTAAGAATAGTTTTGCGCTATAGAAGCTCAATATGCAAGATTTGCTTGTGCAACAAGGATTGCAAAAGGCCTTGGCTGGAAAGTCAAAGAAACCGGCAAGCATGACAGATGAGGACTGGGAGATCTGGATGCAAAAGTCCTCAGTGCTATTCGTATGTGTCTGGTAGATAAGGTGTTGTTTAACATCGCTGAAGAGGAGACAACAACAGATTTGTGGACCAAACTAGAGAATTTGTATATGACATTGAACTTGATGAACATAATCTTCTTGAAGAGGCAGTTGTACAACTTGCGGATGAAAGAAGGTACAAAAATTGTTGACCACTTGAATGTTTTCAATACTCTGCTTTGTCAATTATCTAGTATGGACGTAACGTATGAAAATGAGGACATGGCAGTTACACTATTATGTTCGTTGCTTGAGTCATGGGATCATCAGGTCACAACTATGTGGTTTAGCACAACATATACCATAGATTATAACATTGTTGTGGGAGCATTGTTGTCTAAGGAGATGAGGAAAAAATCCAGTAAAGAAATCTCAACAACAGAAGCAATGGTGGTCAGAGGTTGATCTACAAAAAGAGGGAAAAATCAAAGGGGTACATCAAGGTCTAAGTCAAAAGGAAAGAAGAGTAAGTAGAAATGTTGGTTCTGTGGAAAATCTGGGCATCTCAAGAAGGATTGTTGGAAAAGACGAAATGCATCCAAGGAGAACTCCACAAAATAAGAAAAGGAAACTAATGTAGTTGAAACAAGTTCAGGTATGGTTAAGGAGGTATTGTCTTCTTGTGATGTTTCACATCAACATCAACATTGGTTGTTAGATTCTGGTGCATAGCCACATGTGTATTCATAGAAATTAGTTCTCAACTTACCAATCTATTGATGATGGTGTTGCTTTTATGGGAAATGATTTTTGTTGTAAAATTGTTGGAGTTGGTAGCATCCGGATTAAAATGCACGATGGTTTTGTAAGAACATTAACAGATGTAATACATGTACCCGAACTGAGAAAGAACTTGATATATTTGGGAGTTCTAGATTTTGTTGGTTACAAGTGTACAACTCAAGGTGGAGTATTGAAGGTTTCCAAAGGCATCTTAGTAGTCATGAAGGAAAAGAGGATGGAGAACCTTTATCAGATTGAAGGAAGGACATAGGTAAATCAAGCAATGGTAGCATATGAAGATGCAAGTGACTCTATTTGTTTACAGCATCAACGTTCAGGTCATATGAGAGAGAAAGGGCTTAATGTATTGGTTGATCGTAAGTCACTTCCAAGTTTGAAGTTTCTGAATTTGAATTTCTGCAAGTATTGTGTTTTTTGAAAACAATGTAGACAGAAGTTTAAAGCAGGAAGGAATGTAAGCAAAGGTATCCTTGATGACATTCATTCATATGTTTGGGGATCATCCCCTACAGTTTCTTTTGGAGGATTGTCATATTATGTGACATTTATAGATGATTGCTTTAGAAAGGTTTGGGTGTATTTACTTAAAAGAAAAGTTGATATATTTAATACTTTTAAGAAATTAAGAGCTTTGGTTCAAAAGAGCACTGATAGGTCAATCAAGTGTTTAAGGACAGATAATGGAGGTGAGTTCACATCTCTGGAATTTGAGAACTATTGCAAGAAAGATGGGATAGAAATACATAATACCATGGTTTATACTCCTCAACAAAATGGTGTTGTTGAACGCATGAATATGACTCTTGTAGAGAGAGCAAGGAGCATGCTCAGTAATGCCAAGATGCAGCAGGAATTGTGGGCAGAAATAGTTCTTACATCATGCTATCTAATAAATCGGTCACCATCAATTGCAACAAACTGTAAGATTCCAAAAGAAGTACAGACAGGTCAGTCATGTGATTTTTCAAATCTGAGAATATTTGGTTGTGATGCTTATGCTCTTATTTATAAAGATCAACATTCTAAGTTAGATCCTAAATCAAAGAAATATGTCTTTGTTGGTTATGGTGATGGAGTTAAGGGGTACATATTGTGGGATCCTACTTCCCACAAACTCATGTAGTAGTTGATGAATCCTCACTCTTAAAATCAGAATTGGTAGATGTTGAAGTGAGACAAAAACAGGTACCGCAAGTTCAACAAATTCAGTTGAAAACTCAACCACCTTCACAAGGGAAGGAACATGAAGAAGTTCCAGAAGAAGAAGATGAAGATGTAGATGAAGAAAATATCCGGGAAACTAAGGATATGCTTAAACCATCTCTGAGAAGATCTTCACAAGTCATCAATCCTCCTACAAGGTATGACGATTATGCATCATCTATGTCTTTGGTTGCTATTAATGGAGAACATAGTTGTTTTCAGGAAGCAATTAAGGTATCTAAAAGTGATCAATGGAAGAAAGATATGAACGAAGAAATGGATTCCTTAGAGAGGAATAAAACATGGGACTTAGTAGAAATTCCAAAGGATAGGAAAGATGTTGGTTTCAAGTGGGTCTACAAACTGAAAAAGGGTGTTGATGATAAAGTTGAAAGGTATAAAGAAAGACCGGTAGCAAACAACTATTCTCGAAAGGAAGGTATTGATTTTCATGAGATCCTTTCACCAGTTCTGAAGCTTGTTTCAGTTCGTGTTATGTTAGCACTGGTTTCTTTACTTGATCTTGAGTTAGAGCGGCTAGATGTTAAAACAACATTTCTACATGGAGATTTAGATGAGGATATATATATGGAATAACGAGAAGGATTTATTCAGGATTACAATAAGAGGTTTGTTTGGAAACTCAAGAAGTCAATGTTTGGCCTAAGAGAATGTCCCAGGAAATGGTACAAGAAGTTTGATTCCTTCATGGTAGGTGTAAATTTTACAAGGAGTGAATATGATCATTGTGTTTACTTTAAAAAGTTGGAAAATGGCATGTTCATTATTTTGGTGTTATATGTTGACGATATGCTTGTGGCAAGCAAGAGCATTGTCGAAATCAATAGGTTAAAGGCTCAGTTGGCTAGGGCATTTGATATGAAGGATCTAGGAGCAACAAAACAAATCTTAGGCATGGAGATACACAGAGACATGAAAAATGGTAAGTTGTGGTTATCACAACAGAAGTATCTGGAGAAAATACTTATGAGATTCGGTATGAATAATGTGAAACCTGTACAAATCCCTTTGGCTTCCCATTTCAAGATTTATTTAGGTTTATGTCCTAGTAATAACGAAGAAAAGGATTATATGTCTTGTGTATCATATGTTAATGCAGTCGGAAGTTTGATGTATGCGATGGTGAGTACTAGACCAGATATTTCACATGCAATTGGTCTTGTCAATCGATACATGGAAAATCTAGGAAAAGAGCATTAGGAAGTAGTGAAATGGGTGTTTCGATATCTTAGAGGCACAAGCAGTTATTCTATCACCTATGATGGTTCCATAGATTCCATTTACGGTTATGTAGATTCATATTTTGCAGGTGACTTGGACAAAAGAAGATCCACTTCAGGATATGTCTTTACTCTTGCAAGAGGACCTATTAGTTGAATGTCAAATCTTCAAAACGTAGTCACTTTATCCACTACTGAGGTAGAGTATATGGCCGCTTCACATGCATGCAAGGAGACAATTTGGTTACAGGGTCTGTTGGGTGAGTTTGGAAGGATGCAGGACAAGGTGAAAGTATTTTGCGATAGTCAAAGTGCTATTCATTTGGCTAGAAATCCATCTTATCACAATAAGACAAAGCATATTTTTGTTAAGTACCATTTTTTAAGACAGGTTGTTGATGAAGGTGGAGTGTCTTTGCAAAAGGTCCATACAAAATTAAATTTTGCAGACATGTTTATGAAACCGATTTTTTTAGAGAAGCTACGGTGGTGTTTGGATTCTCTTGGCTTGCAAAAAAGGTGATGAATAATTAAGGACATGATATATCAGGTAAATTGTTGTCAAGGTGGAGATTGTTGGAAACATGTCAATGAATTTCCTCATGTAGTCACATGATTTGTGGATGGATAACGTCGATAGGCATGCAGTTTAGGTCTACTAGATACTAGGTTAAGGTTTTGGTTCATGAAAGCATTCAGGTTAGGGCTTTGTATTAAGAATTTTATTTAGATTCCTTTAAATTCATAAAATAATGTTAGATATGCAGTTAGTATTTTTTACATTTAAAAAATAATGTTAGATTTTCAATAATCTATAGAATAAAAACTAAAACTTGAAGGGTTCAAAGAATAACGAATCTGGTCCTGTAAGTAAAATAATTTAATGCTACTAATTGGACTTGGCATATATCATGTACGGTGAAAGAATTTACTGTGACTTCATATGCAGTGAGTCTACCTGGAAGTTTGGAGTCATCTCGTTCCTATATAATGAAGGCTATGTGATCAACTACATCCAAAAGAAATGCCCATGATGAACAAACCGAAACAGACCTTCAACCCCAACACCGCATGCAGCCCCAACCCGGCCAATACCATGATCATCTTAGGAAAGTAAACCCTAACGAAAGTAGTATTTGTTTTCCTTCGTAAAATTTATTCTATTTGCACAAAATATGTCATGATTTTCTCTTTTTTCCTTTTGCATCGCAGGCAGAGGAAAGAATAACTGCAATTGTTCATGTTCAATCCACTATGTGTTAGTTTAGAGCCAAGTCATCGCCATTCCTGGTTATGTCAAGATTGATGTGTAGAAAAAATGAGATGCACGGTGCAATGATGTATGAAGTACCATTGCATTAAGCTTATGCTAAATATTATTATATATTAATAAATCTCTTGCCTTGTTATCATGTTTTTTAAAATTATAAAATAAAATAGAATTTTCTAAATATAAATGATAGAATTTTCAAAACACATAAATGGATGTATATGTAAAATGCAACACTAAAAAACAAACAATGTGATATTCTTGTTATCATGTTTTTAAAAATTATAAAATGAAATAGAATTTTCAAAACACATAAATGGATGTATATGTAAGAATCACACTAATAAACAAACATTATGCCAAAACAGTGAGAACTCTAACATTGGCTGTACTCCTAAAGTTGTACTCTTCAGGCTAAAACCCTAAAAAAAAATAGGGTTGCCAAAGTCCAAGAGGCTCCTTTAACTTGGCCTTGACAAAACAAGAAACAAAGCAGGAAAGAAAAACAGAGTAGATGGGGGAATGAGAATGTGCAGAGTATATTTATTAAGAGAAAAGACCTGAGCTTTAAACTCATTATCAGTGCTGCATTTGGAAATCAAAAAATGGATTTACCCAATGGATTTTAACAAAAATAAATTCAAAAATGAAAATGCTTGGTGGATGTCTCACCTAGGCTTACAATACATAACAATAAAATGAGACTTAGTCTTTTTACTTGAGATGGGTTTCTTCTTTCTCTTCTTCCAAACTCTGTACTATTCTAATCTAGTAATTTTTTTTTTTTTTTGGTGTTGATACTAAAAGATCTGTGTTTGTCTTTTTTCTTTGTCATTGTAACTTCATATTCAGAATTTTCTTATGCATGTTTCTTTCATCTTCTTTTGAAACAAATTTGTCTTTGAGAGTGAGCTAATGCCACCACTACAAACTATCATCAATGCCCTTCATAGCTTGGGCTACACAATCAACGAACTACTTCCACATTAACTCGGAATAAAATCCAATTTCCTCAAAACTCCATTGCATGAAGATGGTTTCAAACTGGTCTTCATTGAAATCCTCATCCATGTCTTCATCTTATTCTTTTGGCTTCTCACCTGCATACTCAAACAACTTGTCAATCTGATATAAAAAATTATAACATGAACCATGTTGGTTCCTTTCTTTTTGTTCTTTCTGAGACCAGTTACAATCATCATCATCATCATAGATTGATTGTTCAATCCATTTCAAATTTGCATCAACATTATCTTCTTCTTCAGCTACTTCATTGACATCCATAAGTGTAGTAGCTTGAATGCTACTCTCATCAAACCTTCTTTCAAGCACTGCTTCTGCAGTCACCAAATCATCCACTTGGTACTGAATTCCAAGTAGGCTTCCTCCTCCAAACATAAATTCATCAATTTTATTCTTCTCTTCCATTATTTGAAGGCACTCATCATAAGAAAGATTATCATCATCAAATTCAATTTAAAGATTTCTTACCTATGTTTCAAAGAGGCCAATTTCTGCACAATGTTCATCAAAGATCATTGATGTTGATCATTTGTTGTCAACAACAAACACTATTGGAATCATTTCATCAATGTCTATTATTGTATTGATAGCTTCACCATCAATTTCTACAATTTTCTCATGCTCTGCTTCACACACAGATGCACCTTTTTTCTCTTCCTCTAGTAGCTTTGGTTCACACACAGATGCTCCTTCATTCTTTTCTTTTGGTAGCTCTGCTTCAGACACAGATGCTTCTCCTGGAGTGGAAACATTCAACAAATTGTTGCCCCCTCTTCCACTGGACTATGTTTCGAGAATACTCCAAACTTCTTTTAAAGATGTTGTTGCAACCTTGTTCAACATATCGTCATCCAAGGCTTGTTGGATCAACTGCAATGCTAATGCATCCCTTTCCTGATCATGTAGATTATGATTTAACAATCTACAAGACAGAAAAAAGAATTCATTCTAACAAACCAACATTCAAAATTCTTACCATTATACTGTGGCGGTAATGGTAGATTCATGCTCATGTTGCTCCAAATATAATCAATTTTCATCTGATCTACTTCATGTGTGAGATCCACAGGTACAACTAGAACCTCTTCATTTATTTTTGTGAAATATGCTTCCATTTCTTTGTTAATCTCTTTCCATATGTGTTTGATATCTCTTCTAGACTTCCTGAGTCGTCTTTGTTGACCCATGAAAACGTTTCTTGGTTGTTCATACACCAATTCGATCACACTTGTGGATCGACTATTCTATCTCATCACACTGATACTACTTGATGAAAACAGATAGAGAAATTTGGGCTCTAGCCTCTTTTAAAAATTAGATCTACAGGAGATTTCTTATTACCTGGTATGGATCTTACTAGATTTGATTATTCAAGAACAAGATCTTTTAGAGTCAGAACTCCGAGCTAAGTTCTTTATTGACTTAAGCCCTTTAATGGTGGAATCGATCTATCTGAGTTTACTCGACAACCCAAAAAAAATTAAAGTTTAGCTACTCATGTGACTGGGGGATGAGAACTAGGCGCTCTAGGACTTCAGGCTTCGGGCATTTTGATGCTTGGAATCCTTAGTTCCTCTGAATAGATGAATAGTCGAATGGTAAAATAGTTGAATTGTTGCAAAGATCAATGATCCTTGTTGATTTGAAATCAATGTTTCACAATTATTTTGGGATTTCGGACTTCGGGCCTTTTCAATGCACAATATTACAATCCTCCGGAGTGTCTAATTAGTGAACTCGTAGAGTGCGGGATCAACGTCCATGTTTCCTCTTGATTGGATGACTAAGATTTACTTCGAAACTCTGACGTTCGGGAGTTCCGTCTGCTAATATGAGTTGACCTATGGAGTGTAGAATCTTTGAAGTCTGAGATCAACCTCCACGTGTCCTCTTGATTGGATGGACGAGATTTACTTCAGAACTCTGGCATGTCAGATCTACTGACACATGTCCTCAACCTTCAATGATACAGATTGACTCCGGGCTCTGGCTAGTTCTCACTCCAATGCTTTATGTACTATCCCGCAGTAGATCCCCAGTTGTAATTATGAATTGTAAACATGTTTGTTAGGATGGTGAGCCAAGTTATAATAAGCTAGGAGGATTATGTGATGATTAGGCCAGAGAGCCTAGGATGTTAAGTCTATAAGCCTGATTTTTGTATACGTAATTATGCAGATCATTAATAAAAATTATACATAGTTGTGTGTAGACCGACCACGAAGAAAGAGTGATGGGGGACTAAGCTCCACTAGGTAGGGAAAGGGATGGGACTAAGAGGCTAGGAAAGAGGGGCTAAGATAGAGGGCTTAAACCAAGGGAATATTATAATATATTCCTTAAAATGAAAATACTAAGGTGGGGAAAATAAACCCAGTTATCCTAAGTTCCTGGAAAAGGGAATGAGTGCTAAATGGAATGCATGCAGCTCCAGGAATATAGGTATCGATCTGGGTGCATGAATTTAAAGATGAAAAGTCGACATTGGGGGGGGGGGCGGCTTCGCTCCCCATTGTCTGATCCTTCACATAACTCGCTTGGCCTCCATCGTCGACCTCTGGATCTTTCATGCACCTCTGAAACTAGTAACCCGTGAAGCTGAAATGTGTTTTCCTGTGAAGCACAACATATCTTTACTTGCCAGAGTCGTCTTGTGCCTTACTAAATTGTGGTTGCTTCCATCCTCTGAGCTATATTGATCCTTGCTATTGTCCTCACCTTGATGGAATTGAGTTGAAGCTGGTTGAAGAAGCGGGTTTTCAGGCTCATGGTTTAAGAGGTGGGTTGTCAAGCCTATGAGCAACTCTCTCCAGGTGAGAGAGTGTGTTGAGGAGGTGAGTTCTCTTGGAGGGAGTCTCGTAGCTTCTACAAAGATATGAGAATTCTAGTCGGGCATGTTCTTTAAGCCCCAGAAGGGAGGTGGAGCAACCGATGGACTATGTGACAGTGAAGGTGTATTATCCTAGGGTCGGACAGGCATGTGGGTAATGAGATTCTATGAGCAGTGTGAATAAGTGGCTCCTGGGAGAGAATCCTTCCTCTTAAACTGTGTGACTTTCTATTGTTGACATCACCTATGTCTGTTTGACATAAGAGATGAATTAAAGAAGCAGGTTGTCAGGTTTGTGAGCAACTCTCCCAAGTGAGATTATTTGTTAGGAAGTGAGTTCTCTTGGAGGGAGTCCCGTAGCAGCTACAGTACTCGGAGACTTTCGGTCCATCCTGTTGCTAAATCCCAAGCTAACGGAGGTGTTACATGTAGTAGCCGATGGACTTGTAATAGTGAAGGTGTACCCTCCTGGGGTGGAACAACATGTGGGGAATGAGGGTCTGTGGGTTGTTGGCATAAGTGGCTCCTGGGATAAAAGATCCTTCCTGTTGTTTTGTGAAAATTTCTTATTGACATTGCCTAGCCTAGGAATCCCTTACCTGATGGAGTTTAGTCCCATCTCGGGGGTGACCCATTGCTGAGCGTGATGAGCAGCGTTGATCCGGATTATTTTCGGCACGAAATGAGAGCGGAGTTATAACACAGAAATATTCAGAGATATTGCAAGAGAGACAAAAATATAACAGAGATATAGCGGAAATAGAACAAGAGTCACAGATATACAGTAATACACGACTTCTATTTATCAAAGAAATGTACAGATACTGTAAAAATACAGAGTGAAAGACTCGCTAGAATGGTGGCAGCTTATCTCTGAGAAGAGATGTGACGGCTACTCGCATTCGCAAGTACATCTGAGAAGAGATGTGATTCGCTACTCGTGATTCAAGTAATAAAGATGATTACAATGAGGTCTCAAGGCCCTTTACAATAAAATGTGAATTCCAAAAAGTCCTAAAACATCCAAAAACCTAACTCAGATATGAAGCGCCAAGAGTCATGTAAGCCCCTGCTTTGCAAGTGAGTTAAGATCAACTTCCCGGGTCGTGAATTTGCATACGATCTCCTCGCCAGGGGCGGTGGATATCTCACTGAAAGGTATCGCTGAGGAGATTCATTTTGGGGGGCCTAATCATGCCTTAGGCTAATACCGAGAACCCCGATCTTGAAAAATCTTCATTTGGACCCTCAAAATGGCCCCAAGCAAAAACTGGCTTAAAAATAGTAAACTGCCAAAATGGCTGTAGAGCAACTGCTTTTGAGCCATTGGAAAAGGTGGGTGGCCACCGATATCCACTGACTGAATCCTCCTCTAGGAAGCAATGACCCCCCATTGCGCTGAGTTCCTGGGGAGAGGCAGCATTTGCTGAATATGCATCTGGTGAGCCGCTTTGTCTTGTTGAGACGCCATACTTTAGTTTGTAAGTCTCCTGAACCTTATTGAAGTTGAGGTTATTCATCAAGTTGAGCCATATGAGGAAGGTGCATAAGGAATCTTTGTGCTTTGTTGCAAACTTTTCGTGACTCCGCTTCGCTGGATAGAAGGGTGCAAGGGCTTAGACTATAGTGGTTGAAATGTCCTTTGTTCCTTTTGAACAGATTATGAAGAAGCTAAATTTTGCAAAGATGAGATATCACTTTGCGACACTTTTTAGGTGAAACAATAGCTGGAACTACCTCTACTATTCTATAGAGATGGCCCCAAAAAATAACAATGACACTACGGGGTCAGATCATAAATAACATGGCGCTTCCCACATACATATGTATCGCCCAAGAGAACATCATCACAGAGCATCCAAAGGGGCAACATCGCATAATACCGCTGGCCCTGAAGGGCTTCTGGATGTTGTATGACAATCGACATTAATGGATGACAAAAAGATCTCATCCATGACAAAGGAACCCAATGTTGTATGGTTTCAGATGAGGCAATGTTGGCAGGTTCAGCCACTTGAAGACCTCTACTGAGATGAGGTTCTTCGGCTTCCGCTTATCAACAATAAAATGCAGCGGGTCCCCTTCACCTGCTGCCATGTGAATGAAAAAAGGCGCCCCCCTTCGTGATTTGGCCGGTTCTTCTATTTGACTACGTACCATTTACACAATAAAGGGGGTCTCATGCCGATTTCTATCTTTCCATTATTTTCAATCGACTGAATCGTGATTCCGGCCTTGTCTTTGATCTCACCACCAATGACTGTTTTGAGCCATTTCATCTTGTTGTTAAGGGATTTTGTGGGAAATACACTATATTTTCCAAGTTGTCCTTCTTTGTCTTCCCATGACCTTCTTTTCCCCTGTCTTGACCGGTTTTGGGAGATCGCTTTGTTGTGGGTCGCCTCTTTTCATACTTTCTAGTTTTTAGGATTTGCACTCCAAACTCCCCAGTTTGTTCTAGTGCTTAAATTTCGACTCAATTTTAACAACATATCGATAGGGCAGCACCGAGTGATGTTATGTCCAGAAAATCCATTTCACTTGGATGTATCTGTGTAGAGCCCTCAATGATTTTCGTAACTAAATGTCGCTCTAGTCTTTGATACCTAGCTTGGTGCTAAGGTATGGAAGGCTTATTATGAACTCCTGAATCATTGGCCCTCTCTTGCCGCAGCAGTGGTCCATCTCATGCATCGGGTCCTCATAGTTTCCAAATGGTGGTAGTAATTGCCTTTACCGCGATCCACAAAAAATCCCAAGTGGGTCTAATTCCCATATATTCCAATCTTCAGGAACTCGCTTCCAATAAGTTTCTACCAATGTCGACATGGGGAGAGCCCTTAAGGAGTGCTAAGGTGACTTTTTCCTTGTTCCAAAATTATATATCAGAGAAATAACCTTCTAGGAGATTTAACCATTTATCCAGGGTATCCAGAGATTCTATTTGAAATTCAAAGATAGGAATATCAAAATTAACTCCGTGATCTTGAGTTGACGAGGTGCCTCCAAAGTGGTCATTTGATGAATATGTGCTTGTTTTTATCGACAGGCTTTCAAGGATGTGGGCAAAATTATCCATCATTTTATCACTCTGTCGCGTGAGAGCTTACTAAAGCAACAAATTGATAGATTGTCCTCCGATGATTTTCTTCTTTCACATTGAGGGTTTCTTTTGGGTAAAGAGAGAAATTGCCTCTAAGAGAGACAAGCTCAAGACTCCAATCTCTATACTGGACTCCTGGCCGGGGACACAATCTAAAAACAATCAAGAGAAGCCCTCAAGCCCATACCTACATCGATCCGGCTATTTTCGGCACGAAATGAGAGCTAAGATATAAATACGCTAAATATCTGTGAGATATTGCAAGAGAGACAAAAATATAACAGAGATATAGTTGAAATATAACAAGAGAGTCATGTGATGGCAAAGAATACACAACTTCTATTAATCAAAGAAATGTACAAAGACTCTAAAAACATTAAAAGAGGAAAAGACTCACAGAATTGTGGTAGCTTATCTCCAGAAGAGATGTGGGGATTCGGCTACTTGCATTCAAGAAGATGATTACAATGAGGCTCAAGACTCCATTTTACAATAAACGTGGAATGCCAAAGTCCTAACATCCAAAATCCTAACCAGAGGATGAAGGCCAAAAGTCAGTGTGGCCCCATTTGGGTAAGGGAGCATCACCCCCGGGTCGTAACTTTGTATCGACTCCGCTTTAGGCGCAGGATATCTCGTTGGAAAGGTATCACGAGGAGATTCATTTTAGGGGCCCACAATGCCTTCAATATCATTGAGAACCTCAATCTTGAAAAACCTTCATTTGGACTCAAAATGGCCCCGAAGTTAAAATCGCTAAAATAGTAAATTGCCAAAATGGCTTAAAATTGTTTTGAGCCATTTGAAAGGTGGGTGGCTACCAATATCCACTGGGATCAAGTGTGGTCTATGGATGGGATGCTCATGGAAGGTCTCAAGACATGAAGTTTGTGGTATTCTATTAAAAGATAAGTATCACTTTTATGTTCATTTGCATGATTTGTATTTGTACATGTGTTATAATTGATGACTAATGCATGTATATGATGTATGTGTATATTCATTTCATTATTCTTCCACATTAACTGCGTATTAGTAGAATATGTTGTGTATGTTTCATATGCTTATATATATGCACATGATAATTTTCATTTCTATGAGGTAGCATGTTCTAGCCTAGGTGGCCTGGATGTGTATGATGCTTCCAGGGAATCTATGTGGTATAGTCGAGTTGGTTGTGAGTATGCTACAAATTGGTATCAAATGGGTACTAGAGTTAAGAGAGACGGCCCTATAGTGGCATCAGCCCTGGTGCTAGGTGTTATACATTTCAAGTAAAATTCAGCTTCTTGAGGATAACTGCTGAGATCTATCACCACGTATTTATTGATGGCACCATATGAACTCCTCGGCTTTGGGAATTCTGGAGTTCCGCTCACGCACCTCGACTCTCCTCCTCGGTGATATCCTCCTGCAGCTTTAAGGATCTCCTACCATGTACTGCAATCAATGCAGCCTGGATTTGCTCGTCGAGCTTGGGGCGCTCAGCGTGACCTTTATACTTGCTTCCTCCCAGAGTGATTACCTTCCGGACTCCAGGATTTGTTGACAGGCATTTTTTGCAAATGGATGGTCCTGATTCACTTGGGGACTTCGACCTTCAGGTGGTTCTCCACCATCGCCTAATAGATCAGTCAAATACCATCGCCTAATGGTCTAGCATGATCAATCCACATCCTTCTCATCCTCCAAGTGCTTTACTCTCTGTAGAGTGTAGGATCCGGGTGGACACTTATCCTCTCGGGACTGGGATACATATCCGCCTGCTCCCAGCCACTTCGGTAGCTCTACCTCCACACTTGATTTTTCAAGGAGTGCATTTTCTCCGAAGTGTAGGAACCATTGACACGCGTTCTGTCTTATGGACTATTCAGATTGACTATGAATTCTTGCTCTTTTGGCGATTTTGCAATCCCCTCGTTTGGAAACTCCCAGAATGTTGTTGATCCAGGAGTTTGTGGATCTTGCGCCACCTGTATTCCTCGATGATGGATGGTCCCAATTTCCTTCAGGACTTCGAGACTTGTGACCTTCTCTACCATAATTCTCTTAGGATGATCTACCTTCGATCAGGAGGATCATGGGACACACTTCCGCTTGATCGATGGATACGATTTGTTCCAGCCTCTTCCGCAACCTTTAAAATAAAATACTTAACATAATGGGTTCAAGGATTTGACACCTAAACATCAGGCACTTTTTCTGATCTCATCATCACTCTTTCTCTTGTCTAGATCTTAACTATTGAAACTGGCTTGGCCTCTTTGTGTGTCTTTCCACGTCCTTTCGAGTTTGGATTTAATGGGCTCAGATTCACTCCTCAAGCGCTGCTTTACACGTTGTAGCTTCTCCTCTACTCCTTCTTCATTTTCCTCCTAACAAAGGATTTCAAAAATATTTAAAGGCTTCTTCCTTTGAATCTCCTTCCACGGGGCTGCCTCCATGTGTTGTGATGTCTCCAACGATATTTTGAGTGGACTGATCTCCAAGCTCTGTGAAGAGTCTTTCCTCTGACGCTTTTGTCTATGAGACAAATTATTCTCTGTGTTCTTCCTCCTGGGATCGGGCTACTTTCCAAGAATTGTGAAGAGTCTCACTTCCTGAGCTCTTCACTCCTCGGATCAGGCTGCTCCCCAGGCACTGTGGAGAGTCTCACATCCCATGCTATGATACCATGACAAACAAGAAACAATGGTGAAAGAAAAACAAGAGTAGATAGGTCAAGAACCAGAATAAAAGTATATTCATTATGGTAACAGATTATCTAAATAATCTCCAAGTTTCAAATCAAGAAGATCAGAACCCGACAGAACTTCTAATTAATCCCACACAAATGTGGGTAGTGTACAATCACTACTACGTTTAGGTTTACAACTGACATGCCTTTCGGCACAATGATGTCGAACTCCATTTCCTTCTCGGCGTCAGTTGCGTACCTACACAATGACATCCAATTTCATTTGGTTCTCGGCCTCAGCTCAATGTAACGTATAGGTTAAACCATAAAAATTTTGGCACTCAAAGATATACCAATGATTAATTGAAACACCTGGTTAATTGAAGGGCCGACACTATGTGTGGCTAATTGAAACACCACCCACATGGATCCGGGCACTTCACAACCATGGGGCCACAAGCACCCACCCACTAAGTAATTTTTACTTTTATGCATATTAAAAATGCATGGGCACCATAAGAAAAAAAGACGAATTGTGAAAAATGAAATTACAAGAAATATTAAATTATTTTAAATGTAGTAAAACATCTTTGAATCTTCATTGTTATGTTAATCATCTTAATCATTTTTAATGATGAATGGGCATCTTTTGTCATGCAAAGAAGTTAGTGCTTGAGATCACATCCTTTGATTTGTTGTGATGCCCAAGAATATTTAGAGCATATGAAATCATGTCCATTAAAAAACTCATCTATGATTAAAATTACTAATTCTAACCATTTCCAATTACAATGGTTGAAAATGAATTTCTACATAATTTGTACATTGTTTTGTTTGACGGAAATAAAAAGCACAACTTGTTTGTAATGTAAGAGTTTCAGAGCCTCTTACCTCTTATTGTTGTTGATGACAATTTGCAGCAACAAACTAATGGGAATCCAACCATGTTATGATTCCAATCCTATTTGATAGATTTGACAATTGTAGTGATCCGTATTGGCGACCTTTTCTAAAACACGAAACCGAAGATGAGATTGCCTTGTAAATGATTCAGACCTTACAGTAGTTAAAAGTAGCTATGCTTCTAATATGTTACTACTCTTCTAATATGTTAATATACTTACTTTTTCATGTTGTAGGAATATGATGAATGTATATATTAAATAAATAGTCTCTACATGTAGTAGTTCTTTTAATATGTAACTTTAACCTATCATAATATTCAATGCCTACTAGAAAAATGGATACCACTTAGAATGTATGTTATTTCAAGAACTCAAATGTTATAATAACACCAAAAAAGAAATACAAACTCAACATATGTTTATATTGATCATATACAAAAATGGATACCACTTAGAATGTATGTTTTTTTCAAGAACTCAACTGTTATAATAACACCAAAAAAGAAATACAAACTCAACATATGTTTATATTGATCATATAAACTGTATAGATTCATATGGTATATTTTTGGTACACAATGATTCAATTCTGATGACTTTTTTTTGTTTTTAATCCTACCATAATATTCATTAAAAATTTATGTGTACAGCTTGAAAAACATGATAAAATTATTAAAATAGTTTGAATGATTCAATTCTATAACTATTTTATATTTTTAATACAGCCATAATACATATTCCTTTAAAATTATCTTTATCTTCACAGCTTTGAAAAACATGATAAATTATTAAAATAGTTTTGAATGATTCAATTTACAACTATTTTTATTTTAATCCTGCCATACTATATTCATTAAAAATTTATCTTCAGAACTTTGAAAACATGATAAACCTAGTCATATTATTCATTAAAAATTCATCTTCATCATTTTGAAAACTTCACAAATTATATAATTATATTGAAATTTGGTAAATCCATTTTGAAAACATGACAAATTATTGAGATTTGGTAAACCCACTTTAAAAGGAAAATTAAATTTCACATTTTAAACTATTAAAAAACATACTCAAAAGTTTTTAATGTTTCTTGGAACAAAGTTCGGTCCAAACCACTACATTAGACCCCACCTACCAATTGAGTTTATTAATGCCACCTCCACTGATGCCACCATGCCATTTTTAGTTGATTAATGCCACGTCCACTATTGCCACCACACCATCTTTTTTTTAAGACCTTGCAGTGCAAACTATTATAATTAGTCTATTTATTTAACCTGCTCAGCAATGACCGGTCAGGGTCACATTTTTTTAGTTTTTATTAAATTTTAAAAAGACGAAACAGGTAATATGCTATAGTTTACATTGCTTGAACTATAAAAGCTTTCGAATACCAACATGGTTTGCAATAAGAAAAAACCATTGAATTTGGTCCATTAAGATAATGACAGACAAAGAGAGAGTATCAACTAAAACAGAAATATGAAAAGACAATATGGACCAGCCCGGTCAATACACCAGAATTTCCTCGAAGCTTCCGCGACCAACTACTAGGACCAACTATTTCGGTTGTCTGTTTTATTCAAATTTCAAAGCAGAGCTTTACTCTGCGATAGGGCAGTCAAAACGCATGCACAACGGAGAAGGACGTGAGTCGTGACTGAAGTTTTCGCGATTACTGTTTCCCTGCTTATAAGTATTCGCATTCTTCCGCATATTTCCCCGTCAAAGTCTTCCAACAATTACAGTTTTCGTTTTCAATTACTGATTGACATTCCTTTCTCCTCTCCAAATCCATCAGGATATCATATTGTTCATCTGTTGAGCTTCAACTTCGTATCATATCGTTCATCTTCTAACAGTATACTTCACTTCCAGTTCATATCGTTTATCTGATAAGCTTTATGATGAGAAGCTCTGCAATGGCTCTCCTGATTATTATCTCGGTCCTGCTCATTGCAGGCCGTAGCAACGGCAGGCTGCCCTTGAAGAACAAAATGTTTATCTTCCCCAGCAATCCGTCGGCCTTCGATCCCACTCTCAGTTCCTCTGTCCACGATGAATCCACCTTACACATTGCCAACGGTCATGTAGAGAAAGATGCAGTGGAGTGTGATCAAGAAAGAGGCTCGTCGGAAAAGAGTGCAACCAACGAGAACAAGGTATCGTTCAGGCTTAGCCCGACTGTTCGAAAGACCAAGAAAATCGAATCGTCTGTATTGAACAATGTCGATGGCGTATTGAATTTACTACCGAAGGGCGCAGTACTACAGTCAGGATCCAGTCCTAATGTAAACTCCATGATGACACAACAGAGGCTCGCCACATCCGGTAACAGCCCAGGGGTGGGTCACATGCAGATGATTCGGCCTAAATCTCAAACAATAAACGTCGACATCCCCAAATCCCATCACAGCCATGGAGATGATCACGCGCAGCAGGAAAAGAGGAACAAGCGCAAACTGGGTTCTACTCCAAGCCCAGGAGGAGGCCAATGATGGCTGTCAACTTGATAAAGTATATTAGGGCAGTGTTAAGCACAGATTTACGAGCTGAGAATTATTGTTGTGCGTATAAGTACTTCAATGAATTCGTCCATGACAAAGCCCAATATTTCCCAAAATGACCGATCTAGATTGGTTCCGATCCAGGTTGGGAATATGAATGAGTGAGTCGCAAGTCTGTCTGATGTAGAGATTTTGATCGTCGAATTACAACGTCTGAAACCTTCTTTCAACAGGTAGCCATCAATGCTTTGACACCACGCCACTTCAGCTGTGCAATGCCTATTGCGTTACCAGCCAAGTGCTTCTTGCTTAGCTGTACTATTTTAATTATAAATTCAATTCTTTCTACCAACTCGCATATCAGAAAGGCTGTTTTGATTTCAAGCTTGTGTTCATTTAAATTAGAGTGGTTGAACTTGTTTTTTCCAAAAAGAAGACAAATCTTAAAAATTCATATATCTCTGATTGTAATTTTTTTGAAGGCAGAGATTGATAAT
>SNQJ01S0063956.1:36708-54501 GCA_010110895.2 Picea sitchensis | reverse complement strand
GTTTTTACTTAATCATGAGCATCATAAATAGTCATAAACAATCATGAAAATAAACACATTAACACAACAAAATGATAAAGGAGTTCACCCCTCTCTTGGGCAACATCTCCTTGTCCAACTTGTAATGGATCATTTTCATTGATTCTCAAAGTGTCAAAATCATTGCTTTACAATGATCAAAATGAAAAATAGATGGCTTCAATGGCTCCATAACTTCCAAAAACCCCTATATGGTCTCTTCCTACACCTGGTTTGGCCAAAAATTGAGTTGGAATCACTTCCTGGGAGTTTCTCCCAATTCTTTGTTGTCTATGCTCCTCCAAAATGAACCTGTGTGAACTCTGCCTAGCTCTGGAGCGCATTTCCATGCCAAAACCCATCACCCACGCACATCCTGCAAAATTTGGCAATATGTCACACCGTTAGGAGACTTAGAACCTTTCTCGACGGAGGAAGTGGTCGTGTGGCCCATGTGACCAAGCGTCGACCCCAAAAGTAGCACATGTGTGCTAGACCATTTGTAACCTCCCACACATTTGGTGGTCGTGTGGAAATGTATGACCAAGAGATTAACCGTATGTAACCCTCGTGCCTTTCGAACATATGGTGTATGGTTCATTTGTGAGTTCGTGACCAGGGATGGGGCTAGGCTCAACCCTTTCTCCGCCCGACCAAACCATTGATCAAACTTAAATATTTATGCGAAGGTATATGGGTAAGAAACATATGGCAGGCGGGATGGTAGTCCAATCTACTCCAAGTCATTGCCACTTGCCCCGGAGGTCGTGGGTTCGACCCTTACAGACTACAACCAAAATTTTATACCAGGGAAGGGTGCCATGTGGCAGCCCATGTCTGGGCCACGTGGAACCCTACCATTGGTCCACAACATGACATGTGTCAAACCCAGATAGGTCCACCTCATGTGCCAAATCAACACCTTTCCATGTCACCAGTATGGCCCTATCACATCAACAGTACAACCCTGCCATGTCAGACTGTGCGAACTGTACAGTCAGTGAAATTTTGCGTGTTTGAGGAAATGGACAGAACATGATATCTCTCGCATACAACATTCGTTTGAACCCGTTCAAGTTGTGTTGGTATCATTAAGACGAGGCCTATGAACGAGTCTGCTTTGAAGCAATTCTGAGCACTTTGTTTTTTGAACATATTTTGATCCCCTGGATCAGATATACTCTTGCAAAAGAAATTGTATGGAGGGAAGAACAGGAAAGAAGAAAATGGGGACATATTTCCACATCATATTTCAACAAGAAACCTATAGGTATGGACACTACTACATAAGTAGCGTTATGGACCGAGAAGATCATATGTGTGTTTCTGTTCTTATCAATTTCACATCATATCAGAAAAAATTTGTAGCTAGTATGACAAAGTAAGTGACTTAAATGATCCAATTTGACTCAAACATAATGCCAAAGAAAACAAAAAAAAAACAGAACTGATAAAAGTAAACAAGAAAATTAGTTGTAGAGACAGTGAAAGTAAATAAACCAAAGAAAAATATAAACATGAAGCATTTAAAATATGATCAATCAAATCATTATGGTTCAACATAATGCTTCAAATGTGAACCATTTGTTATATATTAAAATAATCTCTCTTCCATGTCTTTTAATAAGGATGAGTTATTACCTATGACAGAGGTGATTTTATATGGACCCAACCAAAGATTCTAAAATTTAGAATGTTTTCCTTTATCAATGTGAGCAGAATCCCAAAGCAATACTTTCTCATCAACTCTAAAAATAATAGATTTAGTTTTTTTATCGAAGTATTTTTTAACAGTTTGTTTCCTTCTCCTCATATTTTGTAAAGCATGATTTCTTTGTTTTTCCAAGGAAATCAAAGCATTTATTCTTTGCGAAATATCTGTCCTGTTCAACTCTTCAACCTGTAATACTATTCGAAGTGAGGTAAGTTCAATTTCTACAAGAATAATAGTTTCTTGGCCATATAAGAGCTGAAATGGAGTATGGTCAGTACTAGATTTAGTAGTGGTTCGATCTTCCTAGAGTGGATAGGTGAGTAGTGTGTGCCACTGACAGGGTTTATCGTCTATGATCTTTTTCAAAATTTTGACTAGGTTTTTATTAGTGGACTCAACTTTCCCATTTCCTTCTAGGTAGAGGAAGTACAATGTTTCACACCAAATTTATCAAGAAATTGAGTGAACTTGGCAGACATGAAAGCTGGTCCGTTATTTGAAATAATTTCAAGGGGAAGACCAAAATGAGAAAAGATGTTATATTCCAAGAAATAGATGACCTTCTCATCTTGTGCATGCTTGATTGGTACAAATTCAGTCCACTTAGTAAAGTGATATGATGTTGTAATTATAAAAACATGTCCTGCAAAATATGGAGGATTGATAGGACCAATGAAATCTAAACCCCATTTAGAAAAAATAAAATTAGGAAGAACAGGTTGCAAGGGCATGGAAGAAAATTGTCCTTTACCAACAAATTTTTGACACTTATCACAAGCCCTTGTAACTTTGAAAGAATCTCTAAAAATGAAAGGCCAATAATACCTTGTTCTTAATATTTTAAAGGCAGTGGCTTTTGCTGCAAAATGACCATCGATATGAACATTTGAATCCGCTGATCTGCCAATTTCTCTCAAGATTTTATAAGTTGTTGTATCATCTATACATTGTAACAACAACCCATCAACAAATCTTCGAAATAAAGAATTGCCCAAGATTAAATATTTATAGGATTCAAGGTGTAACCTCTTGCGTTGATCAGATTATAGGTAATCAAGACACTTCTAGAATTGCAAGTAATAAACAAGGTCCTTATACCAAGGACGTTAAGCAAGATCAAGATGTTGATTTTCAATAAAAGACAATGTTGATAAGGCATTTTCATCATTTTCAGAAGAATCACTTGGTTCAGGTTATTGAGCCAAGTGAAATGCTAAGTCACATCCCTTAATCGTTTTTGATGTTGTGATTGTTAAATTGTGTTCCTGAATTTTCTCAAGTCAATGTGCAAGTTTTCCAGAAAGATGATTTAGTGAAAGTAAAAACTTGACAGCCGGTAAAGGGACTTTTACTTGTGTGTCCTTTCCAAGAATGAAGTGGACAAAAATTTCTATAGATTTAAAAAGAGAAAAAATATGTTTTTTAATAAGAGAATATTTGATTTCATCATCAGATAAGCTCTAGCTCATGTAAGCTACAGGTTGTTCATTGTTTTGAGCATCATTTTGTAGAAGAATAACATAAATTGTTTTGTCTGTTGAATTCGTATAGATAATGAAGTCTTTGTCAAAATTCAGTTTCACCAAGACCGATGTGGAACTAATTGATCTTTTAATTCCTACCAAAGATTTTTCAACATCCTATGTCCAAGAAAAATATTGATCCTATTTCAACATGTTATGAAAAAGCTTAACCATTACAGCGAAATTAGGAACAAATCTTCTAACAAAGTTGATTCTACCCATAAAAGATTGAATTTCCTTTTTAGATGTAGGGGTTGTAAGATTTAATATTGTGGTAACCCTTTCATGATCAATGTTGATCCCTGAATATGAAACAATGTGACCAAGAAGCTTACCTTGAGTGACACCGAAAATAGATTTCAAATGATTTAAAGATATGCCAATTTTTGCATCGCAAAAAGACTCTTTTAAGATGATCAAAATGATTTGATCGGGTTTTAGAATATACAATTAAGTCATCAGGATAAATCTAAATTATCTTGCCAATACGATCATCAAAATCTATTTGCATATCTCTCTGAAAAGTGGCACCTACATTAGATAATCCAAATGGCATCCACTCATAGGAAAATGTGCCCCACTGAGTTGTGAATGTCATTTTATATTTGTATGTCCTCTTGACTCTAAGTTGATTATAACCAGAAAAACCATCAAGTAAGGACATCATTTTTTATCCACTAACTTGTTGCAAAATCATTTCCATATGGGAAAGGGGAAAGTTATCTTTTACACTAGATCTATTAGAGCACATAAATTGACACACAATCTAATCTCACCAGTGTTTTTTCACACGGGACCCAGGTTGGACACCCACTTGGAGTATTTAACGAGAAATATTATATGAGAATTTATTAACTTTTCCACTTCTTTTCTAATCGTAGCTTCAAGATCAGGATTGATGGGTCTTTGTTTCTTCCTAACAGGTTTGGCTCCTTCCTTAATAAAAATAGCATATTGGATGACACTAGGATCAAAACTACAAAGATCCTCATAAGACCAAGAAAAAACATCTCTAAATTCATGGAATAAATCCATGAATTTCTTCTTTTCGTCTTTAGAACATTGGGCTCCTATTTTTAAAATCTTTGGAGTTTCCTGGGTTCCAATGTTCACAGGAATGATATCTCCTATTTTGTATTTCAAATCCTCTTCTTTGTGATATTTATTGTTGCTAACATCACTAGTTGAGAATGAGCTTTCGAGATGAGTCAAGCCTTTAGGAATTTTATTGTCTTTAAGAGAAATTATTTCCTTTGGCTTATATGGCCCATTCTGAATAAAATCACAAATGCTTTCATTGTCAAGGAAAAATTGCCATGATTCCTCATTATTGGGAATATGAGGTCGATATAAGGTTAAAAAAGTGCAATCGGTTCTTTGAGACAATAATTTCCTTGTAGGTGAAGTTGCAAAAACAACTAACCTATCAACTATTGAATTCAATTCCGTTTTGATGTGGGTGATGTTAAAGGACAACAAATTTTGAATTAAAGTCCAAACATCTTGGGTGTATCATTTCAACAACCTATTATTAGGATTATATATTTTTCTAACCAGATTTACAACACGTTTCGAGTCTCCAAAAATAGTGAGATGACCACATACTATGTTGTAAGCATTTTCAATTCCTAGGAGCAAGGTCTCAAATTCAGTAACATTGTTTGTACATGAAAATTCTATTATATAGGAAAATTTGTGAATTTAACCTACAAGAGAGTACAATATAATGCCTTCTTTGTTACCTTGACTTTAACATGCACCATAAAAGTGCATATGCCACACACCATCATCATAATCCTATGGATGTTCAAGAGGAGCATCATCTTCATAAAAAAAAATAGAATAGACACCTATATCTTTCTCAATATAATTTACATTGGGTTGAGGAACTTTCTCAATATACGGTGAACTTCTTCCTTCCCTTAAAACATGGCTGCAACGTCTATGTTCAACTGGATCTCATCTGTAGAAGATGGCTTAGGAAGAAAATCATGTACTGGAGGTGGAGGTGGTGGGACCACCTTCTTTGCAGATGGAGGAGGAGTGGCAGGATGTGATGGAGGGGCTGGAGGTTTATTTCTTCTGGTGTATGTTAAATATTCCCTCTTCCTTATTTCCTTTCTCTAATCGTCTGTCAACTGATTGAAGGCCCAAAGTATCCCCTCTCTTTCCCCCTGTCTTCTGACTTTGTAAATATGTTATTGTGTGACTTTTTCATTTTGGAAAGTATAGATCATATCCATCAAGTTCATATTGTCGGAAGAATCTTCATCTCGTCGGGGACACTCATCTTCTACGTGAGGATCTTGGCATGGAGAACACCAAGATGTTTTTTCTGTGTCAACCATTCCAACTGGCTTCAAAGTATCAGGGGCCTTTGATTCTTGTTGAGTCCTTGGTTTCCAACTCGTGGCATCTGTAACACACCCACCCAGCCACCCAGGCCAAGTTGCATCACTGATACTTCTCTTTACCATTAGTTTTGATACTGTATTATAGCATTCTCAGACTTAACCTGGACTATGCCACATATAATTTTTTGAACTGTATACATAAATTAAAAAGACTACAAATACTCTGCAAATATACAGATTCTTACAGAATAACACTAACAATTCACATGCAACATACACAAGGAAAACCCCCAAAACATAAATGAATAAAGAATAATTCAATAAGTAATATAACACACAATTGATACTTATCTTTTGATAAAATACCACCAACTGCATGCAAACGTTCCACGATCCTCCAAGCCTTAGACCATTCTTCTCATAAATCTCAGTAGTCAGTCACCCCTGAGATGGGACTAAACTCCACTTGAGTAAGGGATTCCTTGCTAGGATGATGTATCTCAGACAAACGGAACAACTCCATCAGGTGCCAACTCAAACCAACAACCCGCAATCTCTCATTCCCCACATGCATATCCCACCCCAGGAAGTGTGCCCCTTCTCTGCTCAATAGACCTTCGACTGCCCCATTTCCCTTCCAGGGATTCAACAACAGGCCAAACATGAAGTCTTAGAGCACCGTAGCTATAGTTGGGATCCCTCAGGAAATCAATTCCCAACAATTCTCTCACCTGGAGAGAGTTTCTCAGGGGTCTGAAAACCCGCCTCTTCAATCCACGGGCCTGAAAACCCACCTCTTCAATCCCATGGGCCTGACAACCTGCTTCTTCAATCCCACCCTTAAGTCAGCCATGCATAGGTAAAGGTTATGGCAACAACAACATTCAAGGAAGGTGTAGGTGATGGTAGCGACAACCTTTGGGTATGGTACTGGTGTGTTTCTCCTAACATAAAGGGTACATGTTACTTTTGATAACAGGAGAGGTATGGGGTTTATCTACCAAAGTGCTTGCCGACTAGAGAGGTAAGACTCCTGGAGAGAATGGAACGAATGACAGTGTGAATCAATGGTTGAGTGACCCCCAAATGGACTAATTTCCCACATTTATTTGCATGCACCCTTGATGACACATGGCCCTCAAGGCGCTCATTTCTCTCCACTTGTAATTCATTCCCCTTCCCATAAGAACTTAGGATAAAATAATTATCCTCACCTTAGTCTTTAGGAATAATATTATAATATTCCTTTGGCAATAAGCCTTCTATCTTATCCCCCTTTCTAGGCTCTTGGCCCCCCCTTTCCCTTCCTAGTGGAATTTAGTCCCCCATACTCTTTTATCGTGGTTGGTCTACACACATCGATGCATTTTATTAATGATATGAGTGTTTACATATACAAAAATAGGCTCGTTGGCCTTTAAAATCTAGGCTCTCTAGCCTAATAATCACATAAGCCTTATGGCCTATAATAACTTGGCTCACCGGCCTATAAAACATACTTACATTTACAACTTGGGCTCGGTCTTGGGGTATTACATTCCCCTCCCCTTATATTTGCACTGTCCTCGGTGCAATATATATCCACATTTACCATCAAAATTTTCAAAAATCCTAAAAAAGATGCGGGTATTATGCCCACATAGCATTCTCATGCTCCCAAGTTGCATCCTCAGGACCGTACCAAGTCCATTGGACTTTCACTAGCTCTATAGCTTAATTCCAGAGTTGCTTGATCTTCCGGTCCAGTATGCACACCAGATGCACTTGAAAAGCACCTTCTTGCTCCACTTGAATCACATTCCAATCAATAACATGATTAGCATCATGTATATGATTTTTGAGCAAAGATACATGGAATACATTATGAATAGACATTGATGCAGATAATGAAAGAATATATGCTACATGCCCAATCCTCTCTAAGATTTCAAATGGACCACAATAACGAGTTGCCAACTTTGAACAATTTCCCAACTTTAGGGAACTTTTGTTGGCCTTCACTTTCAAGAATACATGATCACCCACTTTAAATTCCCTGTGAATTTTTCCCTTATCAACATAGATTTTATGCTTGTCTTAAGAAACCTTTAAATTATATTTTATTTTTGACATCGTCTCTTCCATTTCCCTGAGTAATTCTGGCCCAACCAATGCTCTATTTGTTGGGTTGTCCCATCTTACAGGTGTGTTTCACCTTCTATCATAAAGTGCCTCAAATGGGCTTATCTTTAGAGATGCTTGGTACCCATTGCTATAATCAAACTCTACCAAGTGTAGGTTATATTCCCATTTTGATGGTTTATCCATCACATACATCCTCAACATATCCTCAATCACTTGATTCACCCTCTCTGTTTGTCCATCATATTTTGGATGATAAGCTATGCTAAAATCCAAATTTGTTCCAAATACTTTAAATAATCCTTTCCAGAAATTTGATATAAATTTTGGATCTCTGTCAGACACAATTTTCTTGGGTATACCATGCAGTCGAGCAATTTTCCTCATATAAATATGAACAACATTGGTTTCCTTGTGAGTGATCTTTACTGAAATAAAATGGGCAACTTTAGTAAGCTTATCCACCACTACCATGATAGAATCATGCTGCTTATTTGTTTTAGGCAGTTTGGTGATGAAATCCATTGTTACAACTTCCCATTTCCACTCAGGAATGGGTTATGGTTGTAGCAAACCAGCTGGGTGTCTATGCTCAACCTTGACCTTTTGACACTCCAAACATTTGAGAATGCACTGAACAACTTCTTTCTTGATGCCCGACCAATAATATTGGCTCTTGACAGCTGCAATAGTTTTCTGATACCCTGGCTGCCCAGCATAAGGTACATTATGAATTTCTCTCAGTATCAGTTTTTTCAATTCTTGGGAATTTGGTACATAAATTATTCCTATGTACCTAATAATTTTACCATTTCCCAGCTTGTAGTCTTCAATTTTCCATTGCAACAAAGCTTGCTATAATTTTGTTATTATTTCCATGTATTGAAAGTCTGATTTTGTAGATTCTAAGATTTTGTCTTTCAAATTTGATTGGTACATGTAATTGTTGTATAATGTAACTCATGCACCCTTCTGCTAAGTGCATCAACTACCTTGTTCTCTTTCCCTTTGATATGCTTTATATCAAAGTCATATTCATTAAGAAATTCTAACCACATGTTTTCTTGGCATTTAGAGTTGGTTGTTCAAATAAATATTTCATACCATTATTGTTTGTTCTCAACTCGAACATTTTTCCCATGAGGTAGTGCCTCCACATCTTCAAGGCATGCACTATGGCTGCCAATTCCAAATCATGAGTAGCATAGTGCCTTTCATGCTCCTTCAACTTCCTTGATTCATAACATACAACATACCCATTTTGATTGAGGACTCCACCGAGTCCTTCTTTACATGCATCGATGCATACAATGAATTCTTCCTTTGGATCAACAATCCATAGTATTGGAGCATTGGTTAATAAATACTTCAAGTGTTGGAAACTCTTTTCACACTCCAATGTCCATTTAAACTTCACTCCCTTCTTTTGCAAGGAAGTGATCAGGTGTGCAATCTTTGAGAACCTTGCAATAAATCTTATGTAGTAGCCTACAAGTCCCATGAATGATATGACCTCTGTCACATTCTTAGGTGATGAACATCCTCTAATGGCCTCAATATTTTCAGGATCCGCGACTATCCCTTCCTTATATATGATATGTCCCAAACAATGAATTTACTTCTCATAAAATGAGCACTTGCTCAATTTGGCATACAATTGATGCTCCCTTAATACCTTTAGTACCATCATCAAGTGTTGTTCATGCTCTTCCTATGACTTAGAATAGATAAGTATGTCATCTAAAAATACAATGACAAACATATCTAAGTATTATTTGAAAATACCATTCATTAAACACGTGAAGACAACTGGTGCATTTGATAACCCAAATGGCACCACTATGAACTCATAATTCCCACACCTTGTTTGGAAAGCAGTCTTGTTGATGTCTTCTTCATTTAACCTGACCTGAGATCAATCTTGGAGAATATTTTTGCATTCTTCAACTGATCAAAGAGGTCATCGATCCTTGGCAAAAAATACTTATTCTTCACAGTTACCTTGTTCAACTGCCTAAAGTCCATGCAAAGTCTCAATGTTCCATCCTTATTCCTCACAAATAATTCTGGGGCACCCCAAGGTGACACATTTGGGCATATATACCCATTCTTCAGAATCTCTTCAAGTTTCATTTGCAACTCCTTCAATTCCGGTGTACTTATCCTGTAAGGGGTCTTGGATACTGGAGTTGTTGCAGGCATCAAATTTATGGAGAAATCAATGTCTCTTTTAGGGGGTAATACTGGTATTTCTTTAAGTACATCCCCAAACTCCTTTAGGATTTCATAATCTTCAATATTTGACACCTTATCTTTAGGTGTCTCTTCCATATGAGCTACACATATTTGACACCCTTTTCTGTAACTTTTCTTCAGCTGCAATGCTGATATTTCTTCGATAGTTATTGCCCTGGGAATTCCTTGTACTATTCTTAGGTTCCCTTCCTCATCCTAGAAAGTAAATGCCTTACTCTAACAGTCTAGAATAACATGGTGTTGGTCCAAGCAATCCATACCAATTAGAGTCATAGGAACCTAAAGGAAAGATGTTTAAATCTACCCTGGTGCTCAGTCCATTCATGTCCATTGGACATGACTTAACCATCTCATTAATTTTTCTTTTGGCTCTGGTAGCCAACTGTACCGACCAATATTTTCCATGTTTTCTTCTTGGAAAATGCAATCTTTCCACCATCTTACGATCGATATAACTATGACTAGCTCCAGAATCAATTAGAATAGCAATGGTTTGGTTGTTGATCATACCTTCCACTTCAATCATATGTGACTGAAAATTGACTTGCTTGTTGTCTAGGGATGCATAGATCCTAGGTACATTTATGCCCATGTCCTCCACTATTTCAGCTTGCTGTACATTGCGAACAATCCTCAATTTTTCACCTCCGTGAGGACAATCTCTACACATATGATCTCCCTTACAACCCCAACATTGAATAGGTGGCTCCCTTGGCCTTTGCCTCCCTGTCTCAATCATTCTGGGTTCTCTAGAATTTGGCTATCCCTGAGGGATGTTTTTGAAGAATGGTGGATTAGTCCCCTTCTTCTTCTGTTCCATCTTGTACTTCTTCTTATCTTCCCAGTATTTTTGGAAATTTGGCCTTCCTTTCTGTTGATCATATAGGAATTTAACTCGCCTTATGGTCTCCTCCAATGTTTTTGGATCATCATATTATATCTTGTTACTGATGAATGATGGAAACCCACTCAAATACCTCTGAATCTTAACTATCTCATCCTTGATTAAAGAGACATACTTTAACAGTTCTAAAAACCTTCTTTCATATTCATCTATGGTCATACTCCCAAGCTTGAGTTCAAAGAACTCTTTCATTTTCTTGTCATCATATCTCTTAGTAAAGTATTTATTTTGAAAATACTTCTTGAATTTATTCCAAGTAACATTTTTATCTTTAATGTGTTTCACCTGCAGAAGTTGGTCCCACAACATGGATGTCTTTCCCTTGAGCTAATAGATAACAATTCTTCCTTCTGGATGTGAAGAGTAATTATGTAATTGAAAATACTTTCTCATGCCTAGCAGCCATGTATCTGCATCTACATCCTTCTTGTGCTCACCTTCAAATGTAGGCGTTTTGATTTTGTTCATTTCTCCTTGTAGCTCATCCACCCCAGACCTCCTCTTATGCTTCCTGACAGGGGATGGACTTGAGCTACTGTGTTCTCTCCTAGTGGAATGCCCTGGGGAGTGATGGTGATATCTTCTAACACTTCTTGTTCTTCTTCTCTCATCACGAGACCTATGACTTTCTGATTTTCTTAAGTCATTCTCCTTATCCACCTTCTTTTCGATTGTGTCCTAGCTCTGCATTAACTTTATGTTGAAGTCCTCCTACTACTCCTTGGATTTCATAAGCATTTCATTATCATTTTTATAACTTTGGACATCCTTTTGTAGATTTGTACTGGTCTCTACCAAGTTCATGCTTTCTTCCTTTCCTTGTCCATGTCCATTTGAGTTTGTACCTTCATTACCCATATGAACATCCATCCCTTTGATCTCATCCTCCTAGTTGTAATCCCCTATGTATCTTCCATCCCTCTTCACTCTGTGTTGATCCTATTATGATCTAATTGTTGTTAACTCTGCAAAATGTGCAACAAACATAACTTGTTAGGCTAATTGCTTTATAGATTGCATGAAATTATAAACAATTCTGGTTCATAATGCATCAAATTTATTTCCTCTAATTTTCTGAGAAATTGACTATCCAGATCAATTTTTTGGGTGAAAATTTGTATTCTACTGTCCAAGATATTTCCAATGACTTCTCTCTTGCTCAATTCTAAGTCTTGAGTAGAAAGTTATGGTTATATGAAAAATTGTCCTTTCTGTGAGGGCACTCCTTGTACATGTGATATTTTTCGGAAGTCGAATTAGCTCTCAGACCCATGATGGGTCCTCTCTTTAGGTTTACAGGCTTTTGTAATTTCCCCCAATTATAGGTCCGTACAAATCATAAATCTATGGGCTCCTTCTCTAATCCCTTTTCTTTCTTTGAAATCAATTTTCAGGCAGTATCCCCCTTTATTTCAGCCCAAAACTCATGTGACCGCGGGCTAGAACTAGGTGCTTACTTACATGGCGCTTATTTGGAGCTTCGAGACTCCGAGGCTACGAAAATTCGGGCTTCATAGGTTTCTCCTTCAACACACTTCATTTTCCCCGAATGGGAATTGGCGAACTTTCGAACAAATGCTTCTTTGGAGCTTCGGGGCTCCGGTGCTTTGGAACTTTGAGCTTCAGAGGTTTTTCCTACACCATACAACATTTCCTCCAAAATATAAAGTGATGAACTCCCTGAATGAGTGCTTCTCCGGAGCTTTGTTACTCTGATGCTTTAGAGCTTCAGGCTTCAGAAGTTTCTCCAACACAACACAACATTCCCTCTGAATGTCAAAGTGGAAAACTCCCCGAACGATGCTTCTACGGAGCTTCGGGACTCCGACGCTCCAGAGATTCGATCTTAGAAAGTTTTTACCACACATCACGCTAATTTCCATGAATTCCAAACTGGCGAACTGCTACGACGCTCCCAGGCTACAGAGCTTCATGTTTCATAAGTTTTTACAACCGCACACCATAAATCACCCGAACACCAAATTGGAGAATTCCCTAAGGACTCATAGATCAATGGTCCACATTCTCCGTCAAGATATACAGTTAATAGGAGCTCCAAGACTCCAAGCTTTGGGAGTTCTGAGACTCCAACGCGCGTTGCCTCCATAATTGTTGAATGCCGAATTTGAGATTGACGGTTCTCGTTCCTCTTGCAACCGATGACTGAGATCTCCTACAGAACTTCGGGCTTCAGGAGTTCTCGCTATTGATCACCACCAAACTCTCGAACTATCGAACGCTGAATCAATGAAGGACAAATATCCAGGGTTGACACTCACTTGTCAATGGACGGTCGAGATTGACTCCGGCTTCAGGGCTTCGGGTCTTTTCACACCAAAACACTTTTCAACCATGATCTTCCATATCGCCGAACATTCAGACACCCGCTAATCTATTGACATGTGTCCTCAATGAAAATGATCAGTCTCTTCTTAGGAGTTCAGGACTTCGGGAATTTCCCTACTCCGTGCAACAATCACTAACTTTCTTCAGAGTGTTGAACTTCCAGACTCTCGCTAATCTGTTGACACGTGTCCTCAACAACGAACAATCAAGATCTTCTCCAGAGTTCAAAACTTCGGGACTTCAAGGATTTTTCCTCCCTTCCAAAAAACAACAAAAAACCGTCGGAGCAACGAAGTCCGAAGGACTTCAGTGCTTAACGATAATGCACCTTCTCCAGATCCGATGACTATGAGGGATATTTCTTCTTCCAAACAAATCCAATGACCCAGATCTAATCTTGTGGCCCAAATCAATAGTTGTCGTGGTTTCCTTCCTCTATTGGATTTCTTGAACCACTGAACCTCCTGAGATTTGGAACACAGTCCAAGTTTCTCTTAGTGCCTTCCTGGCACCCAGGGATGCATTGTAACTTCAAAACTCTGTGAAATTCCGCATCAATTTCAACTTGCTCGGCCCATCTAGGTTCAGTGTTGAATACTGGAGATCTGATACCATATTGTAACACACCCACCCAATCACCCAAGTCGAGTTGCATCACTGTTACTTCTCTTTACCATCAATTTTGATACTGTATTGTAGCATCCCCAAACTTAATCTAGGCTATGCCATGTAGAATTTTTTGAACTGTATACATAAATTAAAAAGCATACAAATACTCTGCAAATATACAGATTCATGTGGAATAACACTAACAATACACATGCATCATACACATGGAAAAACCCATAAAAATGAACGAATAAAGAATAATGCAACAAGTAATATAACACACAATTGATACTTATCTTTTGATAAAAGACCACCAACTGCATGCAGACCTTCCACGATCCTCCCAACCTTAGACTACACTGCTCATAACTCTCAGAAGTGGGTCACCCCCGAGATGGGACTAAACTCCACTCAGGTAAGGGATTCCTAGCTAGGCTGATGTATCTCAGACAATAGCAACAACAATGTCAGGTTCCAACTCAAACTAACAACCCACAGTCTCTAATTCCCCACATGCCTATCCTACCCCAGGAAGTGTGCC
The DNA here is from genome assembly GCA_010110895.2 of Picea sitchensis. Classification (NCBI taxonomy): domain Eukaryota; kingdom Viridiplantae; phylum Streptophyta; class Pinopsida; order Pinales; family Pinaceae; genus Picea; species Picea sitchensis. Next base: position 40,115 of record SNQJ01S0063956.1, on the reverse strand, counting down.
CCTTCTCTGCTCAATAGACCTTCAGATGCCCCACTTCCCTTATAGGGCTTCAACAATAGGCCAGACATGAAGTCTCAGAGCACCGTAGTTGTAGTTGGGCTCCCTCAAGAAATCAATTCCCAACAATTCTCTCACCTGGAGAGAGTTTCACACTATCCTGACAACCCCCCTCTTCAATACATGGGCTTGACAACCCACCTCTTTAATCCCATGAGCCTGACAAATCGCTTATTTAGTCCCGCGCTTAAGTCAACCAGACACAGGTAAAGGTGATGGAAACAACAACGTTCAGGGAAGGTGCAGGTGATGGCAACTACAACCTTCGGGTATGGTACTGGTGCACTGCTCATAATAGGAAGGGTACGCGTTACTGTTGATAACAAGAAAGGTATGGGGTTTAGCTGCTAGAGTGTGTGTCAGCTTGAGAGGTAAGACTCCTGGAGAGAATGGAACAAATGACAACATGAATCAATGGCCGAGTGACCCCCAAATGGAGTAATTTCCACCACATTTATTTGCATGCNTTTCCAATGACTTCTCTCTTGCTCAATTCTAAGTCTTGAGTAGAAAGTTATGGTTATATGAAAAATTGTCCTTTCTGTGAGGGCACTCCTTGTACACGTGATATTTTTCGGAAGTCGAATTAGCTCTCAGACCCATGATGGGTCCTCTCTTTAGGTTTACAGGCTTCTGTAATTTCCCCCAATTATAGGTCCGTACAAATCATAAATCTATGGGCTCCTTCTCTAATCCCTTTTCTTTCTTTGAAATCAATTTTCAGGCAGTAGCCCCCTTTATTTCAGCCCAAAACTCATGTGACCGCGGGCTAGAACTAGGTGCTTACTTACATGGCGCTTATTTGGAGCTTCGAGACTCCGAGGCTACGAAAATTCGGGCTTCATAAGTTTCTCCTTCAACACACTTCATTTTCCCCGAATGGTGAATTGGCGAACTTTCGAACAAATGCTTCTTTGGAGCTTCGGGGCTCCGGTGCTTTGGAACTTTGAGCTTCAGAGGTTTTTCCTACACCATACAACATTTCCTCCAAAATCTAAAGTGATGAACTCCTTGAACGAGTGCTTCTCCGGAGCTTTGTTACTCCGATGCTTTAGAGCTTCAGGCTTCAGAAGTTTCTCCAACACAACACAACATTCCCTCTGAATGTCAAAGTGGAAAACTCCCCGAACGGTGCTTCTCCGGAGCTTCGGGACTCCGACGCTCCAGAGATTTGATCTTAGAAAGTTTTTACCACACATCACGCTAATTTCCATGAATTCCAAACTGGCGAACTGCTACGACGCTCCCAGGCTATAGAGCTTCATGTTTCATAAGTTTTTACAACCGCACACCATAAATCACCCGAACACCAAATTGGAGAATTCCCTAAGGACTCATAGATCAATGGTCCACATTCTCCGTCAAGATATACGGTTAATAGGAGCTCCAAGACTCCAAGCTTTGGGAGTTCTGAGACTCCAACGCGCGTTGCCTCCATAATTGTTGAATGCCAAATTTGAGATTGATGGTTCTCGTTCCTCTTGCAACCGATGACTGAGATCTCCTACAGAACTTCGGGCTTCAGGAGTTCTCGCTATTGATCACCACCAAACTCTCGAACTATCGAACGCTGAATCAATGAAGGACAAAGATCCAGGGTTGACACTCACTTGTCAATGGACGGTCGAGATTGACTCCGGCTTCGGGGCTTCGGGTCTTTTCACACCAAAACACTTTTCAACCATGATCTTCCATATCGCCGAACTTTCAGACACCCGCTAATCTATTGACATGTGTCCTCAATGAAAACGATCAGTCTCTTCTTAGGAGTTCAGGACTTTGGGAATTTCCCTAATCCGTGCAACAATCACTAACTTTCTTCAGAGTGTTGAACTTCCAGACTCTCGCTAATCTGTTGACACGTGTCCTCAACAACGAACGATCAAGATCTTCTCCAGAGTTTGAAACTTCGAGACTTCAAGGATTTTTCCTCCCTTCCAAAAAACAACAAAAAACTGTCGGAGAAACGAAGTCCGAATGACTTCAGTGCTTAACGATAACGCACCTTCTCCAGATCCGATGACTATGAGGGATATTTCTTCTTCCAAACAAATCCAATGACCCAGATCTAATCTTGTGGCCCAAATCAATAGTTTTCGTGGTTTCCTTCCTCTATTGGATTTCTTAAACCACTGAACCTCCTGAGCTTTGGAACACAGTCCAAGTTTCTCCTAGTGCCTTCCTGGCACCCAGGGATGCATTGTAACTTCAAAACTCTGTGAAATTCCGCATCAATTTCAACTTGCTCGGCCCATCTAGGTTCAGTGTTGAATACTGGATCTCTGATACCATATTGTAACACACCCACCCAATCACCCAAGCCGAGTTGCATCACTGTTACTTCTCTTTACCATCAATTTTGATACTGTATTGTAGCATCCCCAAACTTAAGCTAGGCTATGCCATGTAGAATTTTTTGAACTGTATACATAAATTAAAAAGCATACAAATACTCTGCAAATATACAGATTCATGTGGAATAACACTAACAATACACATGCATCATACACATGGAAAAACCCATAAAAATGAACGAATAAAGAATAATGCAACAAGTAATATAACACACAATTGATACTTATCTTTTGATAAAAGACCACCAACTGCATGCAGACCTTCCACGATCCTCCCAACCTTAGACTACACTGCTCATAACTCTCAGAAGTGGGTCACCCCCGAGATGGGACTAAACTCCACTCAGGTAAGGGATTCCTAGCTAGGCTGATGTATCTCAGACAATAGCAACAACAATGTCAGGTTCCAACTCAAACTAACAACCCACAGTCTCTAATTCCCCACATGCCTATCCTACCCCAGGAAGTGTGCCCCTTCTCTGCTCAATAGACCTTCAGATGCCCCACTTCCCTTATAGGGCTTCAACAATAGGCCAGACATGAAGTCTCAGAGCACCGTAGTTGTAGTTGGGCTCCCTCAAGAAATCAATTCCCAACAATTCTCTCACCTGGAGAGAGTTTCACACTATCCTGACAACCCCCCTCTTCAATACATGGGCTTGACAACCCACCTCTTTAATCCCATGAGCCTGACAAATCGCTTATTTAGTCCCGCGCTTAAGTCAACCAGACACAGGTAAAGGTGATGGAAACAACAACGTTCAGGGAAGGTGCAGGTGATGGCAACTACAACCTTCGGGTATGGTACTGGTGCACTGCTCATAATAGGAAGGGTACGCGTTACTGTTGATAACAAGAAAGGTATGGGGTTTAGCTGCTAGAGTGTGTGTCAGCTTGAGAGGTAAGACTCCTGGAGAGAATGGAACAAATGACAACATGAATCAATGGCCGAGTGACCCCCAAATGGAGTAATTTCCACCACATTTATTTGCATGC